>JABCKB010000622.1:0-38359 GCA_013184455.1 Fusarium continuum | reverse complement strand
ATTAAGAGCTTTTATAATAAAAGCTTAAAAAGCTAGTTTCTACAGGCTGCACCACCTCTTGTTTAAATTATAATAATCCACTCCGACTTTTGCTTCACGTTGTTAAAAAAGAGTGAAAGATCGCATGTGACAAACGTGGCTGTATCACTTGCACTGTCGTCACAGCGACACTTGTCCAGCCCAACTTCCCCCACCCGATGATCCCAGTCCCTCGAGTGCCTAAGAAGAGCAACAAGTCGCTTGACAGTCAAAAATCGTATGAGGAAGTAGCTTATACTTGCACAGCCGCTTACTTGACTTGTTTGAGTTATTGGTTACGTATTGAAACCAATCTAAGATGATATTTCAGAAATTTATTAGTTAAATGTTCCACTATCAGGACCGAACACAGTGAACAGAATTTACGATATAGTGCTTCGGACTGAAGAAAACCGTTCTAAACTTCAAGATGAGCATCACAGTGTGATACGGGAGTATAGATTGCGTCCGGGTGAAGATAGAGATTTGTGCACTTTTGATCTGGCGCGGTTGGCTGTAGGCCCACTTCCATTCATAGAGGAGGCCCAAATGCTCCAAAAGTCTAACGCGTCTTTTTGTTCTCTTGCTGCTTCTTCGCCCATTCCTCAATGTTTTGAACATCAGGGAGTATTGCTCGAGTTTCATCTGGGTCTCCTGGTTGGCGATTTTCATAGAAAAGCCACTGTTATCATAGTCTTGTCAGCCGCAACGTAGGAAATCAAGTAAACTGGACTGCTTACATCGAACATTTGTCGGTAGTGATGAGGCGTGAGTCGAATAAGAAGCCAGCGTGGAAGCCAGAGTCTGCCCCAGCCCTTTGTCCCTTCCCCCTTCTCTAGAGCCTCCTGCAGCTCGTCCACATCGGCCGTGTGGCCCGCGATTGTAATAGTCCTGCTCTGGTACTTGTTGGGGTCCAGAAGAGCGAGCGCTACTGCTTTTCCAATATCCTCACAGGCGACATATTTCTGCTTGGTGTTTCCTAGGAAAGCAGCCATAGCACTGAGGAAAAAGAGCCGGCCAATGCCTGGTCCCGGAATGACTTCCATGAAACCTACAGGCCGTATGATAGTCCAACTCAAGCCTGACTGTTGGATGTATTGCTCGATGGCCAATTTGCTCTGGAAATGATCGACTGACTGGGATATATCGGCTCCAGCGACAGATGAGAAAACAACATGCTTGATGCCTGTTTGTGTAGAAAGTAAGCCAATAGTCCACGACGCATTAACGATTTGCTAATGCGATTGTGTCTCGGGACTCACCTGCTTCTTTTGAAGCATCGATAAACAAGGTGCCTTGTTGAATCTCTCCCTCGACGTCTCTTGGCCCGCGAAAATCGGTGACAAGATACGCAGTATCAATGTCCTTGAGAGCTTCCAGCAGGCTTTCCCGATCCAACAGATCGCCCTTCCGAAGTTTAACTCCCCTTTCTGCCAAAGCTAGCGCACTATTCGATGACGGATTGCGGGTCAAGGCGAAAACCGAAATGTCCTGGCGGCCCGATGAAAGCAGAGCATCGACGACGCCACCACCCTGCTGTCCCGTCGCCCCAGTCACTAAGATATTCACCATGATACGAACCGAGAGAGTTTCGTGAAGTATATTGATTCTAATCGATCTTGGCTTATGCGAATTTGCGAAACAGGAAGAAGAAGCAGATCTGTGATCAATTTGAACTTTTGAATTGGAGAATGGTATATCACTAGCTGATATCGGCATTCGGTACTCCGAAGTGTCCGAAGGCCTTGGTTGACAACAAGCTATTGGTTGAAAGTTGCGTGAGGCCGGCGGGGTATGCGCCAGCAAATAAGTAATGATCTGACTGGAAATAGAGTGATGAGAAATATTCATGCTCAGCTGGAAGTTCGTGGCCATACGAGGTATACCTTGACAAATGCCAGTACAAGGAGGATACTAAAGCGAATTTCCTATCTTTATAGGTATTCTATCTATTGAGTGCCCTAGCCTTGCGAAATTAACATTAATCTCCGAAGGGTTAAAAAAGCAATCCTATGTCTCGAGGTCATTAAGAATATTATTACTTAGCCAGGTTCGATATAGAACGAGGCTACCATTATTATTAATATGTTAAGTCTACAGCCAAATGTTTGTGGAGAGAGGTACTCTGAAAGCACCGGTTTGGCTTTGCCAGTTCGGATTTTGTCAGGGTCGAATGAGGGTAGCGGCTCGGGTGTCAATTGCATGAAAACCAGGAGGAATAGCTGAATAATCCATTCGTAGACATCTTTCATCGAGAATGCCTTCAAATTCTCAGTATTGCATCCTTATGATGTAGATGATTAGTGAGCTGTATAGCATAAACAATATTATGTGTAAAATGATATCTAGTCATGTATTTACTCTTTATTGCTATTTACTGAGTCCATTGATATTAAACCGACATTATACAGAGTATTACCCTGTTGTAATAAATGTTAGCATCTCCATAGGAAAGAATACCAATAATACAGCTTAATTAAGGCAATACAATACATACGCAGGTGGCAAACATTCCAACAATTTTGGATCCTTTAGGTTGGACAGTCACCCAACCCTCTTGCATTCCATAAGGATCTCCTGGAGTTTGTACATGTCGATTGAAGGTAGTGTTCATCTAGAAGAGTAAGCAACCCGATTTTTGACGAGTGAGGTTTCTTGGTCTAGGTACCTTCATGCCCACGAGAGACGGTCCTCGTTCCTGAACCTCGATACTCTTTAGTCGTTCTCCGGCAACGCCATCTATTATAAATGACACTCTGGAATCAATTGAGTCCGAGAAGTTTCGTCGTCCCGGGAACTCTTGGTCAAATGGACCAATGCTTCCAAGATGGCGGTTATGGGAGGCGGCATCAGCAAAGCGGAATTCTATGCCTGCGATATAGCAGATATCGAAGATCCAAATAACAATCTCGGTGAGAGTTGACGAATATATGTCATCAGCTTCACCGAAGAAGACGCTTGTGATTGGGAGTTTAAATTTGCTTGGCGGCTTATCGCCCTTGTTCCAATCGTAAAGAAGTCCCATCGGTGGAACTTGAGGATACCAGAGGCAGTTATTGAGCCAGGGCTCATCCAATGAGCCTTTTCGGCTAAGTTTGACGAGTTTTATAGCCTGTGAAATATCAGAAGCTGTTTCTCAGTTCATGACGGTATAATAGATGACGAGAAGAGAGTGCAGCCAGATAGAAACTTACATCAAACTCAGCTTTGATTGCGGAAAGGCTTCGAGCTCCAGCTAAGCGCCATCGTGGAGTACCAGCTGGCTCGCCTGCCCAGCTAGATAGTACCCCATCCTCGTAGATAAGGGCTATTGCTTTGACACCAGATGTATGCAAGGCAAGCTCCCAGCCTTGAACATATTGTGCAATGGGAAGATGAATGTCAACCTTGTTACCTTCATGTATATACCCAATAGCATGGCGGTCATGGTTATGATCAATCAGGACCAGGCCGGAAACAAATACCCCCTCTGGTAGATTCACAAATGATACACACATCCGTTGTACCTTGAGTGTTTCCGAGAAGCTCAGGGTGCGAGCTCGTAACCCTCGATTACCATTGACAAATGAATCATTCGGTTGGGTGCTGGCGCGTGCCGCTGTGTGCCAGCAAGCTGAAGTATCGTCTGGATCCGCAGAAGTCTCAAACCAAGTTTGTAGGGGGCTCCCTTGGCAAGGAGCGTCCTCCATCTGAGACAGCAAGCCATGTAGTGTTTTCGCAAGGCTCCAAATCCGCTTGCGATTGGCCATGCTAGGGTCATGTATGGCCCAGATTTGGAGTGATGAGTAGAAGGCTCTCCACGGTTTAGGCGGATGGTCTATAATTTCGGGTATATACTCGAACTCGTGGCCTGGTTGGAACCGTGAGGCCCAGAATCTTTCGGATAATTTAAGGGAGGCGAAGACGGGGGAAGCAAGCCGTATTGCGTGAATTTCCGAGGTTGATAGTAACACAGTGATTAACTGCAAGATATCTGGAAACAAGCGAAAGAAGGGGTCTTTGGTAAGAGCCTCATCAGTGAAGTTGATACGACTCATGAATACGTCGTTCTGCAGACGAGTAGTCTGTTGGATTGCACGGGCTAGGGCGGGGATGTGAAAGGGATCTGATCGAAAGAGACTGGGTATAGTTCGTGGGTCAGGGAAGCGAGTATCTCTTGTCGGCACCTTAAACTGTTTTTCCAGTATGCTTGCACCTCCATAGTCATGTCCCCAGTTCAGGAAGGCCTCTTGACCAGTCGGCATGGACAAACATGCCGCAAATAAGTGGCCCACGTTCGGGGTGGAATACTTTATCAAAAGATCCCAGCAAGATGCGTGAAAGCCGTAGCCCCAAGCCGAGATATCTTCGTCTAGGGAAAGTGTGAAAATGGTTGGTTTATTGGGTGTCAAAGCCATATCGATAGTAGTGCCTGGCCCGGCATCGTCGTCGTAGCGCTTCTTTGGATCTTCTGGAGCGGTTCCAAAAAATTCATCGTCATTATTGCTCAATCTGCCGACACCAGAAACAGCGACATGGTTCACTAGATGGCTCTCAACCCAGACTGGCCAAATTAGAATCTGGGTATTGCAGTCAATAGTGACATAGACTTACTTGCTCGAAACTCCTGGAGCCATATTTCGCCAGGCTGTCCGGTAATTTGAATTCCGCAAAGAGTGCAGTATATCATGGCCTGTTGAGAATTTCCATATGACACCTCGTGTGTTGTGTTGTGTTGTGCGGAGATGAAATGAGGTGAGTGATTGATCCGTGGATGTTATGGCCAAAGAGCCCCGCCGTCAGCCTGAACTTGAAGGCACAGACAGAACCGCCATGTCAAGCAAGCACCGTTGTTTTAGCGCCCGCTGCAACCAGGTTGGCCTGCACATGGCCGGCCGTGGCACTGAGGTTTCAGCCTGTGGCTAGTCCAGAACCTCGCTTGCAAAAATCTCCTCAAGTATTAGCCATTGCCTAGTGCCGAGCAGTACGGCCCATGCCTCGCCCGTTTTCCAACAAAACACTTCGACTGGATGTTCGTTCCCTTTGAAATTGTCTCACTAGTTTTGCAAGGCACTAAGGTGGTTTGTCGGCTTCATCATCCGGTGCTAGTTAGTTAGGTCGGACCCGACGTGGCGATAACAGGGCTCATCCTGCAGGTGATCATGCTTGTGATAGGATTGCACCTATTTCTCTTTGGATATTCGTCTGTTCTTATTCTCCTTTCTAAAAGTTCATTTTCTTTTCGGTAATTCTCAACGCAGTACATGCTATACGCTGAAACCAGCGCAGCCCTAGTAATAACAACGGAGTCCCGATGCCAATAACTGTTGCAAAGCCACACACGAACACGAGGTTGTCTAGGCGCGCTGCGCGTTCGATTATTTCCAAATCCAGCAAGGCAGTCTAAGTGGAGCACCAGTGGAGGTCCAGATTATTTCTCGTCAATTTATAGCAACGTCTTAAGCCCTCTTCAGCCCTGCACATGAGAAACACCATGTGTCGCCGCG
Source organism: Fusarium continuum (assembly GCA_013184455.1). NCBI lineage: Eukaryota > Fungi > Ascomycota > Sordariomycetes > Hypocreales > Nectriaceae > Fusarium > Fusarium continuum. Next base: position 32,855 of record JABCKB010000622.1, on the reverse strand, counting down.
TCGACAATACAAGACTCACCTTCGCACCAAAATAGTCGTCCAACCATCCCATGTACACTCAACGTGCCGTAGGTCCGCTGGATAAGCGCAAGAGACTGACTCGCTGTCAGCCATGCGCGAGGCGGCGCATCATAAGAGTTGGAGATAGTGGACTCGGCGCCCAAGGTTTCTTTAATAACTCCTTCTAGGCCTGATAGAGCAGCTGAGGAGGCAATAGGCTTGAACGCAAAAACTGCGGTCTCTAGCACAAGACCAGGCCTGTCGAAAAAACACTCTTCGCCGATAGTTTGTCTAGTCGGTTCCATGAGGCACTGGATAATGGCAGCATCCTCAACGGCACTCTGGAAGTTCAGCCCCCAGACCACGAGTGCTCTCCTATCTAGGGAAACGAAGGCTTTTCTCTAAGCGTTAAGAGGAAAGTTCCTGGCTACATTTAGACATAACAGGAATAAACACCTGGGCGAGATAATCGATCTTTGGGGGCTAACCCGCTAAATGCGTTCCATCTTGTTTTCCACCTCTATCAGTCCCTCGGTAAATCCCGGAGAAAGGACGGATTAAATGGCAGCTTTAGCGAGTATGGCACGCCCAACAGTACCCTTGCTTTCGATATCGGGGCTCTCTAAAAATTCACTATCAGTAAGTGATCCCAGTCACCCATTAACTGCTGGACCGAGAATGCCACCAACAGGTCCTAGACAAGAAGAAGCGAAAGGAACAAGCTTAGATCCAACATTTGCGACTTTTCAAAGATATCCATAAAATCCTTCTGATCAGACTCTGTGAGCTGCCCTGTTTTGAAAGAGCTGCTTCCGCTCAGGCCGTTGCGTCCGTTGACGCCATTCAAGATGCTTTATCTATTGGGGCCGTTCTAATGCTTATATTCGTAGTGCGTTCTTAGCTTCTTGACTTCTGGCAGAGATAGAGAAGCAGGTGCTAGAGATGGATCATGCTAAGGGAGTATTATACAACTAAACCATTCGCTTGCAGGTGCAATGTACACCCCCGCGCGAGAGAATGTGGCAGAATATTGCTTTACCTATGTCCCTCACAGCTCCCAGGAGCATAAAGTCAAGTTTGCCGCTTTGCACAGCGAAATCTAGGGAGGGGGCGCCTATGAATTTCTTAAGCAGCCACTGCTACGTAACACACTTACCGAAGACGGCGAACGCTCCTTTGAAGCGCCAATAGTACCATCTGACGGAATTGTCATCACTGAATAGAGGGGTTGTCCTCTAGGCAAGTTGTCTCCTTTCAGGTTTTCCTCGAGCCTCTGTGACGCTTTCCCATTGTTGTTGTCAGGCGAATTACAGAGCCTGACAAATTTATCAGGTCATCTATTCAACTTCACTAGATAGAACTAATCATTTTTACAGATGTTCATATTCCTGAGACTCGAAAGATGACTAATAAGTGTTACCTACTCCTGACTCGCTGTTAAAGAATTTCAAATAATAGAATCTAGACAAGTAGTACTTGAGCTGCCTTCAACGAGAAGTATATACTCAGATTACTCCATATAATCATTAAAGTGTGGTCCTGATGATAAGCCACCTTCCACAAAAGCATCTGGAAAGGAACTCTTGGTGCGATCAAATTTAACCCTCGTGGACAGCATCCCAAGCTGAGAGGCCCTTGAATTCCTTATACCAGATCTCATCATTGTCTCCGTGGTACCAACCGTTGCGGCAACGTTCCTCAACTCCGTATTCGGGACCATCGTGCAATTGCAACTTCATGTTGCAACGTAGGTTGTCAGGCTGCGCCTCGTGGTCGTCATATTGCTCCCAGAACGTAGCCATTCCACGTTGGATAATCCAAGACTTGAAGGTTGTGATTTGCTTCGTACATTCGACGGCACTGTCGGCGCCGCCGTTGCCGTAGTACTTGCAGAATACGCCAGGGGGGAATCTCACATCGCCAGGGCTAATACAGTATGGTAGAGGGCCTTGCCCGGAAACGATCATCTAGAACATCGTGTTAACATCTGTGAAGGCTTTGAAAGTGTCCAGCCACCGAAAGAACTCACGTAGTTAAAGTTACCCTCGTGGTCGTTGCAGTCGTACTGATCATAGAGGGTGACCTCCCAGCCGAGTGCAGCGGGAACAGCAGCGAGAAGGGCGGAGACGAGTGCCAGACGCATGATGACAGTAGGTTGATTGCGATGGTAAAGGGCATCGTTTTTGTTGGTGAGATGAACTATGGTTGATGAAACCGGCTTTCAGAGCGTGATGGTGGAAATGTTTATATAATGTTCTTCGCTATATGGATCCAGCCAGAGCATGAGCTGCGCATGAAACTGTGGGCTGAATCCGTCTCAAAGGATTCTGTAGGCGATCCAGTTTATCATCTGCTTACCTTTGTATTTGTGGAGATTTTCTTAGTCTCCTGGGATCTTTCGTTCCCAACCCAATCGACAAGCTGGCTGTGGAACTCCCAAGCGTAGCATTACCGACTTCAACCCTTAACTTCACCAAGGGCACCAGCATCAGGGCAGATATTAGATCAACCATGTGGGAACTATATGCCCAGAGCTTTATCCTACGCCTTGGCCTGGACGATCACAAGTTTACTATATCGCATGTCGTCTGCGTTCAACTAAGAACAAGGGTTAAGATTATTGCATTAGACGATTGGTCCGTCCTCGTGAATGGTGATTGGTCGTTAAACGCCCTCAGGTCCTAGACTTGAATCCCACAGCAGTTACGCTACGGGGAATGAGCGCCTAGCTCAGTAGACTAGATTAGAGGCAGGATCAGAGACACCCTTTCGGCTATTCCGTCGTCAAATGGTGGTCTGATTGTACTTGATCTGATGTAGGCTTGTTGATAAAGTTATTCTTAAAATACGAGAGAACGAAAATGAGAAAACAACCAGACCTCTAAAGAAAAAGTCCAGGGTGAGGATGCAGAGCTGGCCCTACTTAGCAAAGGATAACCTGTAATACCGCGAAGTGTTTCCTCATTGAAACGGAATCCAGCTAGACAACCGTACGTTTCTCTCAACAACACCCGCCCGTCTTTCCCACTAAGGTCTTATCCTCAAAGCTTGAGGCACCTGATGACGACGTGCATGCCAGCTTGTCATATTGACCCAAGGCGAGCTAAATCTTATTACTTCTTCCTTTCTTTGCTCGGCTCAGACGTGCCGTGCCGGCTAGTCTTTCAATACAATCCATCTTCAACCCTGGTAAGGATCGTCGAGGATTCCCGCGACCCGTTTGCTAAGCTTAATGAAGATATATCGCGGGCGGCCGTTCATGGTCTCCACTGCCACTTTCTTAAACAGCACAGCACACCGTTCTTTCAGGCAGTGCGAAACGGTGGCTAGAAGTGGCTCATTGTGTATTGCCAAGCAAACGTAGATTCACCGCCTCAAATGAGCGGGTGCCACGGTCCTAGCTGTTTCACGACAAGTGGCCTGGTATCGTGCATCAACGCACCAGAATAATCTCCAAGAAAATTAACAGGTGTATGCTCCGAATCCAGGCTCGTGTAAGATGGCAATTACCTCGAGTTTTTTACTATTTCTAAAGTCGAAAGCGGTTTAAGTCATTAGTACAGCTCTTTGTTGAGGAGATTTCGAGCCAGATAACTAGAATCTGAGAATGAAACTGATCACCATCAAGCAGTCGTTGACGACATCCGATATCGAAAATATCCCAAAGCGTTGCAAGAGTTTTAGAGTCTAGACTAAGTTGTTTTCCGAATACATGCAGAGCTTTGGCCTACGACGTCACGGCCAATATGTGATTATAGTATATGTATGAGATGGCATGGTGAGCAGGAAGGGACTGCGGTCACTTTCTTGTCAGCTAGCAGGTGCTGTTAAGAGGATATATATTCAGTTAAACCTCGTCGTAATATCGAATCCTCACTACAGCGGCTGGCAACAGCCGTCTATCTTCCGTAGTATAGTGGTCAGTATGCAAGCTTGTCACGCTTGAGACCCGGGTTCAATTCCCGGCGGGAGAGACGCCAGATGGGTAATAGCCCGTCGATTTTCTATTTTTACATGGTTACACATAATGTCTTTTCGTTCTTTTTACTCTATTTGAGTGGCAATGTCAAGAAGAGCTTACAGGCTCCTTTTCCAGGGATTGAAAGTTGCCAAGTCTATAGGCCATTTATAGACAGTGAGCTGATATGTATTTCTATTAGCTTACTCTAAAAAGATCGGCCTGCTAACCTTAGAATCTTCTTTAAATGTTATCCTCAGTTTCAGATGAGATACAGCTCGCTTACCTTCTCATCAGTTTTAGACTAAATCATGCCTCGGACAATATGCTCTTGGGTCGTCCTGCTAGGCAGCTGAGTATTTAAGTAATTTAGTAATTTATTTAAGAGTTACAAACAATGTTTAAAGGCAAATCTAACAGTATAACAGCTATTAGTTACTGTTATAGAGATGTAAGAAATATACTGTGTTATAACTCCCTATGTGAACAACTAAGAAAGTTTTTCTTACTTAAGCGGCCATAACAAGCCAGTGCGGCTATGTCGGGAGCCTCGGCTATTACGGATCTTGGTACGGTGACGTCATCTTAGTCAAAGAAATTTTGGAAGAAATGACCAACAATGAGACGCTATGGATGTTAAACTTAGAACTATGGAACTTAAACTACTTGGGTAGGGCCTGGAGACCGGCCCCCCTTTGCCTAACCCTTTCCACGTGTGGAGCCTGAGGGTCAGGCACGGGGGGTAGGTTGACCAGGAAAAGGGTCGCTTGACAGGGAAAAAAATTAGATACATCAATTTGTACGAGCCCCACGCTGTAAATTAAGTACCTCGCTTAGTAGAGAGTCCCCGTTTCCTGCACTGATATGTTATTACCCTACTACTTTAAGATATCACAGTTAATAAAGACTTAGGTATATCTATTTTAATATTAATTTAATTAATATAATAAATTTTTAAACTAATAGTCCTAAGTCTTAGTTATTACTAAGCCAAAGGTATATTAATTTAGAGTTAAAATAACTAAGGAATTATATTTATATTAAAATATCTTCTACTATAGATGCATCTGGAGGGGCAGGTCCGGCCATAATCATATAACTATCCGTGTGAAGAAAGCTACATAGAAGTTAGTGGGGATCACACGCTAATATAAGTACCCCAATTTTCCCTGTCAAGCGACCCTTTTCCTGGTCAACCTACCCCCCGTGCTTGACGCACGGGCACCTACGGTGGGAAGGAAAGCACGGGGGGCCGATCTCCAGGCCCTACCCAAGTAGTGCTTAGAGTTGCGATAAAGGCTACGGAGAAGTGGACTTGCCTGGAGTCTGGGATCTTTTATTAACAATAACTAGACTGTTATATCGTTCAGTTCTCAAGATCCGCAAATTTATAGTGTTAGTTTCCCAAAACTGGATACGATACTCAGCTTGTAATACAAGTAACGTCCCTGATTAAAAGAGAACGAGTCTATGTTATATTTGAAATCAAGTCGTACGGATAATCTACCTAATTTTATTAATCTCAGCTCCTGTCTCGTGCATCTCAAAGCATTGACTTAGGGTAGGTTTCTGTACCGGTAGTATCACACTCGGCCGAGCCCATCGGGAAGCCCCGGAGTACAGTTTCGTGTAACGTCTCACGCGCATAAAAAAAAAGAAGTGGCACGTGACACTCTTGCAGCCGAGTTCTGGCCGACGTCTGATCCGGCGGCTCCGCTCCGCATCTTCTTCAACACCGTCGAGCCAGAGCGGAGTCTAGTCTACTTTAAGAAGAGCAGCTTCCGACGTATCCCCTATTAGTCAGGTCAAGCCACCAGTAGATTCTTCTCAAGTATCATCCGCGGAAATCTGATCTAGTCCCACCGGAGAAGTGGAAATCATTCGTATCAAGTGCCTCAAGCTCGAATCTTTCCCGGAATCGAGGCCCTGGAGACTGAGGCTTTGCAAACACGAGTGCCGAAGATGAGAATCGCTGATAAGGTATATAATCACACGCCGTCCTACGGGACGTTAGAAATTTAATCTGCATCGAAACAAGTTCCTTCTTAAACACACTATTTCCAACTACTTGACATCAATCATGCCTTTGACATCTTCTCAAATTGACATTGTCAAGTCAACAGCCCCTATTTTGAAAGTCCACGGAGAGGCAATAACATCCCTCTTCTACAAGAACCTGATTGGCACTTACCCCGAGTTGCGCAACATCTTCAACCTCAGCCACCAACATGACGGCGCCCAGGCAAAGGCTCTAGCTGGCGCCGTACTAGCCTATGCCACCCACATCGACAATCCCCAGGCCTTGTTGTCTACAATCGAGCGCATTGCTCAGAGACATGTCAGCTTAGGTGTTTCCGAAGGCCAGTATGCGCTTGTTGGCGAGCAACTCATCATGGCCATCGGACAAGTACTGGGAGATGCTTTGACTCATGACATTGCCGATGCCTGGACAGCCGCGTACGGCCAGCTTGCTGACATCTTTATCAGCCGCGAGAAGCAGTTGTATCAAGAAGCAGGCGAGTGGGGCGGCTGGAGGAAGTTCAAGATCTCCAAGCGTGAAAAAGAAGCCGACTTTATTACCAGCTTCTACCTTATTCCCTCAGATGGCAAGACACCCCTGCCTAGTTTCCAGCCTGGGCAGTACGTTAGTCTTCGCATCAGCGTTCCAGAGCTTGGAGGTATCTTTCAGTGCCGTCAGTACAGCATGAGCCAGGCGCCTAATGGTGATTACTATCGAGTGAGCATCAAGAAGGAAAGCTTCACTTTGGAAGACAAGGATGAGTCCTTGCCAGGCACCGTATCCAATCTTCTCCATAACCACTATCAAGTCGGTGATGAGATCGAGATGACATATCCTCGTGGTGAATTCTGGCTCGATGTTGAAGACGATACAAAGGCTGACGCCCCTCTCGTCTTGATCTCCGCAGGCGTTGGTGTCACTCCTCTGATGTCCATGCTGGAGTCAGTGCTGAGCTCACCGCGCTCCAAGATGACAAAAAGGCCAATCCTTTGGCTGCATGCAGCTAGAAACTCCCAACAGATGGCTTTTGGTAAGCATCTCCTAAACTTGTCGAGGGTGCATGTGAATTTCGAGAGCGTCATTTTTCTCAAAAATGTTGAGCAGAATGACAAGAAGGGCGAGGACTATGACTATGAGGGCAGATTGGATCTCGGTGTCGTGCGTGACACAATGAAAGAAATTTTAGAGAACAAAAAGGCCCAATTCTTCATTTGTGGTCCTGCAGCATGGATGGTGGCTACAAGAGATAGGCTCTAGAGTATGGGGATTGTGTATGATTAGATTAACCTGGAGCTTTTCGGAACTGGTAGTGTCAACCATGAATAGAGCATGGCGAGGGGTCAAGAAGTAAGGGCATAGACAAAAGGATAGACTGTACGATTAGAGGGTGTTTTTTTGTTAGCAACCTAATTTTAACTAAATTCTCCTCTTATTGTTTCGAAACTTTGAAGCTTTGGATAATTCTGGCAAATTGAGAACAAAAAAGCCCAAGGTGGAGAATGACCTCTAGAGTTTGGACTGATTTAGGAAATCAAAGATTTGAACTGCTTTAAAGAGTGAAAGAATTTTATTAGACAAGGAACTTTACCAAGTCAGCCCAATTAGTTCATGGTAACTTCCCACAGTCCATTATTGTTGTCGAATACATCATTTGAAATAGAGACACGGCTCTTATTTGAGAAACCCTATCGATCCCTCCACACAAGTCAAAACTCTGCCTAGTATTTACTTTGCCACCCTGGATGGAGTTTGGGAGTATATTCGGCCTTGCATAGCTCTCAGTATGCTATGTGCCAACTGAATTATTCTCAATCAATAATACCGACAATACGGCAATGTGACTCTTTGGATTCCATGATGTTTACTGGGCTGAGATCCGCGCGTGTAAAGACAGAAACAGAATCATCTGGTAACATTTTTCGATTCGGGTCTTGGTGGCCGTTCTGCAAATCGTGTATTACAAGCGAAGACACATAGTCTTATATCCATGGTTTTTGGGTTGCGGGAAGATGGGAGCTGGATTCTCATTTCTTACTATACAAACTAGATTTCGATTCTAAGTGGCGGGCTGATTATTCCATGGCATGAACAAGTAGATGGCAGAAAAGTGATAAAAAATTAAATCGTAAATATGATATCCCAATCTCACACTTCCGTTTCGTCCCAAGTATCCAAATCCTAATCATTCCCCCGTGATGAGTTTCTCAGGGCCCGGTGTCTCGACCACGGGTATAACTTGGCCGTCTGTACCATTTCCCTCGGTTGTCTGAGACCCTTCAGTTCGATACCAGTTTGTTTCGGGATCTCCAAGACATTCTCCAACAGTCACAGCTATTAAAAAAGTGTTAAAGACCCAGCATGGGCTTGAAAGACAAAATCTCACCTCTTCTTCCACTTCGTTGCGTTGCTTCAATAATCTGCGGCAGGATATTCTGAACAGTGTTCTGGTGGACATCGTGCATGAGAACAATGGAGCCGCCACTATCCAGACCGGCGTTGTACGATTCTAGAGATGGCTCAACACCCCCGAAGGATGAGTAGCGCCAGTCGTTTGTGTCAATATCAGCAATGATGACCTTGAAGCCTAGCTGACCAAGAACCTGAAGAGTTCGGTCGCTGAAGCTAAAGTAGGGAGGACGCATGTAGACAGGATACTTGCCAAGTATGTTAGAGAACTCATTGCTCAGCAGTGACATTTGCTGTTCGACGTCGAAATCGTCCAAGCCCGCGAGATCAGGGTGCCCGTAGCTGGATGAGTTAACCGGACGAACATGCAATTGAGTCGCAAAGTTACGTACGTATGCGAAGCCACTTGATGTCCTTCGTCGATCATCCTACTGACAGTGGATTGGTAGTCCACGATATTCCCTAGGTTGTATCCATTGAGGAAAAACGTGGCTTGGAATCCAGCTTCAGCAAGTTGATCAAGCACCGAGTCAGTGTACACAAAAGGGCCGTCATCGAAGGTGAGTGCGATGGTTCCCTTTTCGGTGCAGCTATACACTGCAATTCCAGCTGAAACAGCTCTCTTGCTCGGATATTTGGGAATGGATAGCCCTGCAGCGAGATGGCCCAGGGCAGTAAATACAACAAGACCTCGCATGGTGGGTTGTCGATCGCAGGTAGATAGAATAACAAAAGAATAAAGATGATACTACGCAAAAAACATCCAGTGGTCTAATCTGGTCGGCCATAGAGCTTTATTATGTATAAATCTCCATCCAAACTGCTTATCTTGGCCATCCAGATTGGCCCAACAACGAACGCTCGTCATCGAGTACGCAAGGTGGGAAGATTAAACAGCCCGATTTGATAAGGTCTGCGTGTTTCCAGAGTGACAGGGGTAATCCGGAGCTTTTCTTGGGCTAATGGCTGGTGTGGCTTGATGCTGTCCGACATAGTTTGATCGCTAGTTGCGGCGTCTAAGACAATTCCTATGTTAAAGTGAGACCACGAACAAGATGAATCATAGCCAAATGGATTTTTCCTTTTACTGGATTGTTTCATGTTGTTTTTGACCTTGTAGCAATCGTCTTACCAAAGCTTGCACTCCGAGGGGCGTTCTGTGGCTGCTTCGGAATTGAGTTGTTGATGGTGCACTTGGCGTTGGTAGCACCACCCTAGTACGCCACACAAAAGGTCAATAACGTGTTTGTTTACAGAAGCTGTCTTCAAGCTTTTCTGTTGTCATGAATGCAAAATGCCGTAAGTGATCTCTCTAGTCACATTTTTGGTTAAATTCACTGAATCTACGTAGATTGTTATAGCAGACAAGAACTTTTCCGACCTTCATCTTCTAACAATGTGTGTGAATCAGGTCCATTGTTCAGACACCTGTGTAAAAAAAAAAACATCTTACAAGAAGTTTTAGGTCTATTAAACTCGGCTCGATAATGTTGCACAATGGCCTTCCGCTTCATGCAAGGGCATTCTTGAAAAAGCAACGATTACTATCCATACTCTTTCTTACTGGGCAGATTACGATTCCAAACCAATGGTCGATCATCTATCTATTTGAAGTTGTTGTGCGGATCTTGCATTGAGTTATTTGCTTGGCGAGCCTCTTCTCCATTTTTTACACCTCATCAACTGGCGAAAGCGATCGGAATGAGAGGTTCTTAAACCGTAGGACATATCGGCATCGTTGACTGCCCATAGAGATATAAGTTTGAACAGGGTAACAAAGAAAAGCACTGTGTAGAATTTTGAGATTAATAAACAACGAGGACGAGTTGGTCCCTGACGGTAACCAAATTTGGACTCGAACGTCAGTTATTGAGACATTCTGTCTTAGCTGAGCTTTTAGCTCGATATTTGCGCAATTACTACGAGCGAGCCTTCATAAAAAACTGAGACAAATGCTCAGAAGGGTAACATTGCACTCCTTCTCGGGCTCGACTTGACACTCACTCACGGCGCATCTGAAAACATTTGTTCTGGCGGCTGCGTTTGCCGTCTTCGGTCCACAGGTGGCACTTGGCGAGGCTTGCAAGCCCAGGATATCATCGCTCGTTACCTTCTCGTCATCGGAAGCCAGTCAATCTTCTGCCGTCGCGTTTATTTCGTCAGGCTCAAATCGAAATATACCTGAAGCCCTGTCCGCCGCCACTACAGAATCGCTCTCAATAAAAGATACTGAGGCCTGATTTACAAATTTGGGTACAGAATCTGACTCCAAGTCAATAACAACGACTTGGAAGTTACTCGGCTCGCATCGAGGTTGGCTAACTCTACGCACTTTGACGTCTTGACCTTCTGGCTGTTTTTCGCATTTGAGTTACGAACATTATGACCGACTTATCCAAGAAAGTTAGAGAATGTGTTAAGTTGGTCCCTACCAATTCTTCAATTTCATATGACTTGCTTTCTCTAATCTTTTCTAACACAATCACTAACCATTTCTCTCGACTACTATAGCCCACATATGAGTTTCAAGGTTTGCACCACCACCCCGAATATATATCTCGATTTGTCATTTTATCTCACTACTGTACCGGAGACATCCACGATCCGACCAAGCTATACTTAGATAAGCTGGGTCTGTGGCAGCAAGCGACGACAATACGTGGCAAGACCAAGATTTCAAACTTGGTAGGGGTATCGCTTAGTGAGGGGAAAGAAATACCATAGCGAGTTGGTGAGACGTCTAATCCCTCGTTCCGAATCGCGCCGCCAAAGCTACAAGTTTTAGAGCATTTAGGCTACGTGACTATAGCGAGGAACACATCATTTTGGGGCAAATCTCCGAGGATCGGCACGCTTATCTCCTCTTAAACTTGATCAAGAACCTGGGTACGCTGGGGAGCGGGGGTAGTTTTTGCCTCGGTGCGGAGAAGGTCGGTACTGTATATTGTCGCCTGACTTATTACAATGCTCCGTCTTTGTCGCTGGCTATCAATTTCTCCTTCTTTCTTTCCCCTACCAAAGCGAAGCTTCAACCTGACCCATCACAGACCAGCCACAAGCTCTAAGTATGCGCATGCACATGCTAGGTCTCGTGGGCTTTCTAGCCTTTGCTGGATCAACTGCTTCGTCATCATATTTTGATTCATTACCTAAAAATGCTAAGGAACTGTTGACCGAGAGCATGGAATGGATGGATACGTACTACGACGCCAAAGCTGGATACCTGTACGATTTCAGCGGCGCTGGGGCTCTGAGACATGAGACACGAAGTTCAGCATGGTACGCCTTTGGTCTTTTAGCTCGAAACAAAGGAAAAGACGTCTCAGAAGCCGAAAAAGTCATTAAGAACATCGTTCGTGGCCAGTATAAGAACCCTGCTAGCGAGTGGTAAGTTTCGCAATTTGAATTAGTGGTCTCGAGCTAACTATTGACGAGGTATGGCACGTATCAAAAATACCCAGAAGAACCTCTAGTAGGATCATCTATGTATCCTGCAGAAATATATAATACATGGGATCCTAATTGGCGAGGATTTGCCGGCACCACATTTATTATGGCATTGGAAGAATTCCCGAAGCTTATTAGCAAGCCTACACAGGAGTTAATGCTTGAGTCTCTTCATAATGCTACCAAAGGTGATGAGTATCGCTTTGGAAACCTAGATCCCAAGAAAGATAACCTGTATCCGTCCTATAGCAACCCGGTAATTCATGGGAACTCCTTGCAATATTATAGTACTAAGTTGTGGTACAGGCTATCATGCGAGCGTTCATGTCCGGCTGGACTGGTCGACGCCTGAAAGAGACAAATATGACGAGAGGCGGAGAGCGTTACGCAAAAGACATTATTGATCTTTTCAATCGTGCAGATACCCTTTCCGAATTCAACTCTGGTACATACACTGGAGTTTCCCTGTATGGCCTGACCCTTTGGAGCAAGTATCTGCCCAAGGACTCGCTCATGGCAAAGTCTGGCCCAAGTATGATCAAACATACCTGGGAAGCAGTCGGCGATCTCTGGCATCCGGATATGAAGAACATGGCTGGTCCTTGGGATCGCTCTTATGGATATGATATGAATCGTTATCTAAGTCTGATGGCTCTGTGGTTCTGGGCATTCATTGGGAAAGAGAATTCATCTCTCATTCAAAAGGTCAGACGCACGACCAGGGGTTATTTGGACGGAAGTTGACACTGATCTTTCCAGCCACAAGTCATGTCTCATATGGCAGACTATGCTTGGGCACCTCTCTTTGCTGCACTGGCCAAGAGCCATCAGAAGCTGATCCCTAAGCAAGTGCTCACGGATCTCAAAACTTTCAAGGGGGAACACAGTTTCACTGCTAGCACCTACTACCCCCCTTTTGACACAGTTCCGCGCAATATCTCGACTTGGGTCTCCAAGGATCTGACTATTGGTGCTCAGTCGTTCAGACAGATTTTACTTGGCGGACCTGCCCAGAATCAGGAAGCCTATAACCCCGCCGTCGTTCAGTGGAACACCGGAAAGGAGATCTCTTTTATCTCGGTGAGTCAACCGCGACATTGTCGCGAAATAGCACTTGGAGCATAGGGCTGATATAGTTCGAGTTATACCCAAGTGAGACAGCTTTGGACGTTCAAGTTAGTCCTGGCAAACTACATTTATCCTACCCACGCGGAAACTCCAGCTCCGTATTTTCACTTCTCGTGGGTACTTTCACAGAGAAACCCACTATCAAGGGATGGGATGATCTTCCGAACTTGCGAGTCAAAGTCTCTGGGAATATTGATCCTGAGTTTGAGATGAGCTTTGGTGGTTCGAACGGCGGCAGTTCCCAGACTTTGAGGGATTTTGAGAACTGGAATTTTACGTATACCATGCCTCCTGGGTTTGAAGGTACCCCTGTTTTGACACTGGACCTGAAGACGTTGAGATGAGCATTGCCGGTGTTTTTCTCGCATGGTCAAAAGGCAAATAGACACAAACTCTGAACAGTCTTGATATCCCCCGTTACTTTGCTAATTATAGGTTGCAAAGCTACGTGGTGACTCTCTATAGCTCTGACGCAACCAGAACTAAGAAGTCTTGATAACAAACTAGATACAAATTGAGATTATTTTGAAAGCATATTATTATGAAAGATGCTGGTGAATCTTACGTGGCTATATACGAACTACCAATTACCCTAGCCTACTTGTCACAGCTGATAAGGATGGTTGTGAAGATCACAGTTTCGTGCACCACAAGGCTAGTAACAGATAACACATGCTATGGAAATGACAAGGGCTGTGTTCCACGTGTATCTTAATTAAACGAAAACTTATTACGGCGGTCTCTAATATTAAAAGCTAGGTAAAAGTTTCTTCATCCTTTAGCACCTGCCTAAACTGTGAGGACGCATTGCCTCAAAATAAACGCCACGACTAATTGCAACGTCCAAACCCCTTTTGACTGAAACATAATTTAGCATCAAACGATCAAAAATGGAGATACAAGCCAATCACTTACCAGCCAGTACCGCAATGGGTGCTAGTTGTTCCACAAAAGCCAGTGGCGCCGCAGCACTGACCGTTGAAAGGACCACCAGCACATGTGAGGCCGACCTTGCTACCACAGGTGCTATCAAGAGAAGGGATATCTTTGGTAAGACAGGCGCTAGAGGCGCTCTTTTGGCTTCAGGGAAGTAACGTTAGTAAAAGTCTCGGTGGCCATGAAAAAGCAGACTTACCAGCCTTGACCACAGTGAGACGCAGTGCTTCCACAGAATCCGTTGGATGAGCAACAGTTTCCAAGACCGGAGCCAGCACAAGTCTTACCGTTCCTAGAACCGCACTCGGAGTCGGCCGAGATACCAGTGCAGAGACCAAAGGCCAACTGACAGCCGGTGCGGCAGAAATCGTCATCCTTGCCACAATATCCGTGCTGGGAGCAGCAGTCACCGAATTTGCTTCCCTTGCAAGTCTTTCCATTCTTTCCACAGCTTCCATCGGTTGATATGTTACTGGGAACCTCATTACAAGTTCCAAACTTGGTCTGACAACCTGCACCACAGTGACCGTCCTTACCACAGTAGCCTTCAGCAGAACAGCAGTCACCATATGTGCTTCCCTTGCAAGTCTTGCCGTTCTTACCACAGAAGCCGTCAGTGGAGATGTTGCTAGCGGCGGCATTGCAAGTACCAAAACCACTCTGGCAACCAGCATCACAGTGCTCCGTCTTGTCACCACACCAGCTACCAACGGAACAGCAGGAGCCAAATGTGCTGCCCTTGCAAGTCTTGCCGTTGAAGCTTCCGCAACGACCATCAGTTGAGATAGTGCCGGAATCAGCTTTGCAGGTGCCGAAGGCAGTCTGGCATCCTGCACCACAGTGGTCATCCTTGCCACAGTAGCCTTGAGCAGAGCAGCAGTCTCCATATGTGCTTCCCTTGCAAGTCTTTCCGTTCTTACCGCAGAAGCCATCAGTGGATATGTTGGTCTCAGCGTTGCAAGTACCAAACTTCGATTGACAACCAGCAGCACAAAAAGCGTCAGTCTTGCCGCAGTAGCCCTCAGCAGAACAGCAGTCTCCCTGAGCGCTTCCCTTGCAGGTCTTGCCGTTCTTGCCACAAGACCCGTCGGTTGAGATATTTCCAGCACCGGGTAGGACACAGTTACCGAAGCCCTCCTGGCAGCCAGCACCGCAATGAGAATCTTCATCACCGCACCATCCGGTGCCGGAGCAGCAGTCTCCGTAGCCAGAGCCAATGCAGATCTTGCCGTTGGCACCACACTGACCATCAACGGTGATGTTGCTAGGAGGGCCACAAGTTCCGAAGGCGCTGTCACAAAGAGAACCACAGTGGGCGGTAGAGTTACCACACCAGCCCAGGGTCGAGCAGCAATCGCCGTAGGTGCTTCCGGCACAAACGAACTTGTTTGTGCCACCACAGGAGCCGTCAGGAGAAACACTTCCGGGGCCTGGTGCGACGGGAGCAGCAGCATTGCAGTTACCAGCAGCGGGTTGGCTATTTCCAGTGTTAGTTGTGCCTAGGAATGATGCATGAAGTGCAACTTACCAGCCTTCTCCGCAGAATTTGCTGGATCGACCGCACTGGCCGTCCTTGGAGCAGCAAGCACCCCAGACAGGACTGCAGACAAAGCCAGTAGATCCTCCACAAGTGCCATCTTCAGTAACTATTCCAGTTTGCCATGGTGACAGGGTTACGGTGGGTGACTGTGCTGCAGCGAGAGCTGGCAGGAGCCAGATTAGTCCACCGGCCTTCATGATTAATATTAGATGTATGAAGGTAGGTTGGGATGGTTTGTCGGTGCTGGTGGTACTGGCGATCAAAGGTCTACATGGCGGAAACTATTATATATGTTATATTCCCTTTTTGGTACAACTCACGAGAAATCGAGCAACTTCATTTGGCGCCACCTTGTCGGAAAACTCGGGAGGATCATCCCGATTAGGCTGCTGTGATCCCTGACCCTGTCACGGTGTGGCTGGTTCCCAGAGTAGGAAGGATTTTTCCACGAACCTGTCTCCTTGCTACGCCATATGATAATGCTATCTGCTCCGGAGAGTCTCCATTAGGCAGGCTAGAGTATTAATTCGCGCAGCACTAAACATATTTCTTTCCGCAGAAACGTCCGACGGCCCGTATCATTAGGTTGGACTAGTTGACCGGGGATTTGTCACTGCAGAGTCGGCCGCCAATTATTAAGGTTATTTCTTTCTTTAATCAATAGTATCCGTACTTGGAGGGGACTTTGATCGTTACCTTCAATCTTCTATGGCATGTCAATAGCATATATCAAGCGGCTAGGCAGAAACACTGAAGAAATCAACAACTACTCCTGGTTAGGCCAGCCATTTGATCAGCCCAACTGACCATCTGAGTTTTCTTTCTTTTACCGTATTTTCATTGCCCTAAGTCCTTTCTAGAAGGTTGAGAATCGTCCCTTGCATGTTGTGATGGTAATTAGACACCACCCGGTCTTAGTCTCAGCCTGGTCCAGAAATCCACCCTGCGAGGCGTTATCTGGACATAGTGGCCCAATGACAAGCCATATCTTAACAAGCATGTAGATCCCAAGCTTTGCTCGAGTCGGTTGCCTCCGGGTACCTGTTCTGCCCTGACCATGATCGAACAAGTCTTGGCAGCACTAGCAACGACCGGATAGGTCCATCTACGAAGCGCGGAGAGGTGTGTGGAGTGGTCTAGTCAAGGCCCGTGGGTCGGAATGTGGTCAAATCGAGCCGGCCGAATCCTTCAAGAGCAACCACCGTTACCACCACATGTTGAGGGAATAGGAAGATGCGAAGGAACTCACTCTCCGAGGCTCTGGTTCTACTTACCTTTCCCTTTCAAGTCTATCATGCCGACTTGAAAGGAAAAGAGAATGACCATTGCAACGTAACATGTGGACAGCGATCGGCGATCTGCTTTATCGCTCGGATAGCCTGGACATGGGTGTTACGAACGACAGGTCGCATTGCATGTGGTTCTCGGGAGGTCGGCCGCCTCGAACAGCCCTACACGTCTAAATGGAGAGATATATATTCGGTGCCGTGCCGTGCTTTTCTGAGACTTGATTAACACAACGACAAGTGCCATCTACCGCTCCAACGTTCGGTACCATGGCTCCAAGACTCCCGAGCATCGCCTTTTTGGCGGTTGCTCTGTGTTTGTTGTGTCTCGCAAGCTTCGGCAATGCTGATAACACCAATCAGCGTGTCCACGCTCGTCTTCAGCGTCGCGGCAAAGTCATCAGTAAGCCCCTTTCTCAATGCTTGATAACCACATCCAAGACACGGACGCTAACCACTATCTACAGCCACGGCACCTGCATGGACCAAGCAGATCACCCACAGCCCGGGTCACCAGAACCCTGCTATGGCACCTCCAAACCCAACTGAAGACCTTGAACTCTCTGCGGACTCAGCCACCAGCCTTGAGCAGTACTACAAGGATGCCAAGAACGCTACTGACGATTCTAATGCTGTGACTCCCAACAAGTCTGGCCTCTCGCGCCGTTCCCTTGAGAAGCGCGGCAGTGGTCCTCTGTACTGCAAGGACGCCCCTTGCGCCGACGATAGGTAAGTTCATCGTCCATTAGGCCTGTGATATCAACGACTAACTGGCAATAGCTGCTGTGGTCCCGAGGGCATCTGTGGCTATGGCCCAGACTACTGTGGCAAGGGATGTACTTCCAAGTGCGATGCTACTGCCATGTGCGGAGAGTACAGCGAGGAGGGTGAGATGCCATGCGGCATGAATCTCTGCTGTTCCGCCTCAGGATGGTGTGGTGTAAGTCTCCCACGTCGACGTGTTTAACTCGACTGTTAGCTAACTCGTCCATTTAGACTACTGAAGTTTTCTGTGACAACGCCGATCCCGTGCACAAGACTCTGCCTTGCCAGGCAGGCTACGGATCCTGCAACATCGCCTCCTCTCCCTCTTGCGCAAAGGGCGGCGGCAGCACAAACGGACGAACTATCGGCTACTATCAGTCTTGGAACGTCCGCACCCGCAAGTGTGACACCAAGACCCCCAAGCAGCTTGACACCAAGGGTTTCACCCATCTCTTTTACTCCTTTGCCTTCATTGACCCCGTCAGCTTTAAGGTCACACCCGCTCACAATGACGATGTTAAGCAGATGCGTGAGTTTACCGATCTCTCCAAGGACGGTAAGCTAAAGACGTGGATTGCCATCGGCGGCTTCGATATGAGCAACGAGAAGACTCCTACTCACACCACCTGGAGTGACATGGTCTCTACCAAGGCCAACCGAGCGGTTTTCATTTCGTCGGTCCGTGACTACATGGATGAGTATGGCTTTACTGGTGTTGATCTCGACTGGGAGTACCCTGGTGAGCCTAAGCGTGGTGGCCGTAAGCTAGCTGATACTCGCAACTTCTCCATGCTGCTGCGGGAGATGCGTGCCGCATACGGTACCAAGTACGGTATCAGCTTGACTTTGGCTCCTGATTACTGGTACCTCCGCTGGTTTGATGCAAAGGCTATGGAGCCTTATGTGGATTTCTTCGGATTCATGGCCTATGGTAAGTATCAGTATCCTCTTTGTCTCGACTGTTCCAGTCCCGAGTGATTGTATAAAGTTAACATTATCCCTAGATCTTCACGGTTCATGGGATTCGGATGTTAGAACCCTCGGAAAGATCATCCGTGGTCAGGCCGATATCCGTGAGATTAGCAACAACACCATCCCTCTCTGGTTCGACGGTCTTGACCCGAAGAAGATCAACTTCGGTCTCGCCATGTATGGTCGTGGTTACACTGTCGCCGACAAGAGCTGCAATGCTCTTGGATGCAATTTTGCTGGTCCAAGCAAGAAGGGAGAATGCACTGACTCTGACGGTGTCATGTCGCTTGGTGAGATCAAGAACCTCATCAAGAACAAGGGGGTCAAATCAACATATCTGAAGGACTCTATGATGAAGCAGATCGCATGGGATGACCAATGGATTGGATATGACGGTAGGTTCTCAAGCTTATGCTTAGGTTGGTACCTTGCTAACGTAAACATAGACGAAGAAACATTTGCTGACAAGAAGGCCTGGGCTGATGGTTACTGCTTTGGAGGTACCATGGTCTGGAGCATTGACTTCCAGGCTGGTGGCAGTTCCTCGTAAGTGTCTCCTCTCAAAGAGCTATTGGTAACCGGAAGACGAATCTGACATCTATAAGTGGCGGCGATGGCGACGGCGAAATCGACCTACCAGACAAGGGCACCTCAAACGAGCATGGACGAACGATTACTGATAAGCTTTGGAATCAAAAGCTGCCAGATTGTGTATCGGACGAGGACTACAAGGAAATAAAGGACAAGGGTAAGTGGTGGTTCGACTCTGGTGCTGAACAATGGGTCGAGGAATACATCAACAACCAGAAAGACCACACGGAATGGGTATCGAATCTCTACAGGGACCTCTTCAAGCAACAGGGCGTGACCAAGGGTGACTTCGCCTGCGATCAACCTGGTGCATTATGTCATCACGGAATGAAGTGTCGTATGTATCCATGGACACCTCTCCCCCCCCCCTTTTCAACCACAGACTGACCGATTATACAGCTGATTTCAACAAGATTGGAAAGGGTGGTCTATTCTATATGTTCAACTCCTTGGAAAGCTTCTTCCGCTGGCACGTACAGCTCATTCAAGAGCTTGACCAGGAACTGGACACCATCGCACTGAACGTCGGTAGCATGGCAAAGAACCTCAACATACCCAACGGCGCACCCAAAAAACCGCTGGACATCTTCGGCATCATGAGTTCGGCCTTTGGTATCGCTAGTGCTGCTGCTGGAACTGTCCCTGCCCTCGGAGGCCCGTTGGCAGCCATTAGTGGTATGATGTCCTTGATGTCGGCCACCAAAGCTGCCGGCGACGTCACCCCTGGCAATGCTGCTCAAGATGCCGAGAATGGTGCGCAAAAACTTGTCACTAGTGCCAAAGATGACGGTATCAACCAGATCAAGAAAATCTTGGCAGCGGTATACGGTATGCAAGGTCACCCTCAATCAGACATTCCGGAGGGGATGCTTGTTGGAGACGCCAAGTACAAGAACCCTGCGGTGCGGGTGTTTGGATGGGGACGCTGGGTTAAAGACAATCCCCTCGAAGGCCTCGCGAATCTCGTCAAGAACATGAGAGGTAACATGGTAAGTTGTTACTGGCCTCAATACACCCCCAAGCAAACTAATTCTCCGTCTTCTGTAGGACAAAGCTGTCTTGTGGCAGATGGCCCGAAACTGGAGGGGTCTCTACGCAGTCGTCCGAGATGACTTGCCCCTGCCAAAGTGCACTAACCGCAACAACGCGTGGCAAGCTGAGAAGAGCCGATGTCTCGATATCCTCGCCTGGTACCCCAAGATAGAGGGAATCACATTCGGAGGTAATACCGACATCTACTATGCTTGGGATAAATGGGGTATGGACAAGCTCGCAACCTTGAAGAACGCCGTCGAGTGCTGGGAGAACAATGGTGGGCATATTGGCAAGACACAACCCGAGATCGGTTCTATCACGAGCGACGATCCCTACAAGCTTCCCTGCTTCTTCACCATGCCGGTTCTCAAGGGTAACTACAGTGACCTCGGCAAGGGATCCCTCTGGCTCGCCGGAAACTTCCCAGGCCAGGACGGACAGGCTGGCAAGCTCTGGCCCAAGTCCAGATGCGACAACTACAACAAGGCTCATCATAACCAAGCTCCGGCTGACGCTCCGCGTTGCTCTACCCTCGATAACACAGGCGATCTTGCTTAAGGTAGCAAAAGCCGAGCTTTTTCTTCCTCTCTGAATTAGGTGTAGGCATACTTTTTACTACGCGATTAGGAGAAATCTATTTCTGTTGATTTAGCTCCATCAGAACGATTTACTTAGATTAGTATTCTTGAATCAACAATCGAATCATTTGTCCACTAACATTAGTCTTGCCAAGTTATGCCTTGGAAGGTTAAAAATAAAATGTTATAAATTATATACATATTTTTTTTAAATATTCTTAGCAAGGATCTATAGAGATTTCCTAGCAAGGCTCTATAGAGATAACAAGAAATAATTTTAGTAATAAGCGTTTAGATATTACTATAGGGGACTTATAATGGATATAAAGTAGGAATAGTAGATTTATATTACTTTTTGAGATCTCCCTATGAGCCATGGGAATATAGGACCTGGCTGTATATAAATTCTAAGATCATAAGCGAATGCCAAAGTTCAAGTAAATAGTCTATTCGAACTCTTATCTTTCCCCAGTCTTCATCGTTCTTTTGCCAATCGTAAGCACACTCACTGACAGAAAACTCACCCTTAGCGATGCCTTTGAACATTGCATTATTAGTGAGAATAATACAACGGAAACTGACGTTTGGCCATGGGCCGTTTTACTTTGTTTTGTATGCGGAGGTGCAACTTTTGGAGCTGCGGATATCAAGACCATCAAGAATCAACGGGTACTCGCGAGGATCAAGATAAAACGTATCCTTGAGTAGTCTCAAGTCATTTACAAATTCTTCTTGGCTCAAGTAAAAAACTCACTATGTGTCGAGCTCAGGACTATGTGATAGATCGAAAAGCGCTATTAACTATTGTACTTGTAATTCTTAGGGAGCGTCCTATCGAGCCTCTGAGTGTGTTTGCTGTGCCCGACACAGGGTCGCTGCCACACTGCGCCCATTATTTCATAACCCTAGTTATTTTATTTTTTGTGGTAGCCTACTAATAAACAGACCTCATAGGAAGAGGGATGGTCAACAGACACCAGAGACTTGGTGGTGTGTGATGGAGAAAGGGTAGATGACATACGCATAGTCTTGGAGGTATGTCGCCATTAACGGGACCCTTCCAGCATGGTAAAATTAGTATCCAAAATTCTATAATTCATTTTCCCACCAGAAAGGGATCGCCAAGGCACCACGGCTCCCGCAAAGCCTCGCAAGGGCAAACATTCTGACCCTTCTTTCGCTTTCTGGTGTTAACACATATTCCTGCAAGCCAATGATAACATCCTCTCTTGCAGAGATCAGAACTTCGTATAGCATGACCTGGGTTGAAAAAGTCTCTGATACTGTCAATGGTACTCTGCCGCTTCCACCACCCTTGCGACTACCACGAGACAGCAAGCAATACCGAGTCCGAGTCTGCTGCCATTGACCGAGCTCTAATGTAGTTACTAGCGAGACTGACGCCAAAACTGCTGCTACTCCTGGAAAAAGCACTACTGAAACTGCTAGTAGCACTGAGTTTATAGACAGCACTGCTACTGAGTTGGTCGTTGCAGA
Organism: Fusarium continuum; assembly: GCA_013184455.1. Classification (NCBI taxonomy): domain Eukaryota; kingdom Fungi; phylum Ascomycota; class Sordariomycetes; order Hypocreales; family Nectriaceae; genus Fusarium; species Fusarium continuum. The sequence continues at coordinate 10,696 of JABCKB010000622.1, read as the reverse complement.
GAGAAGAATCGAAAACGCCTCTACTACAACTGAGATTACATGTGCTATCTCTGAAGATACCACCACTGAAACTATTTCGACTAGAGAGGAGAAACACTCCAGGGGACGGAAACAAGGATGATGAAATCCGATGAGAGAACCGGCATTGCATTGGGTTTCCAAGCATGGTATCCGGCTCCCAAAAATGCCGGTTGAATAGACCTCGACTCGGTACACAATGTACCAAAGCCGGCGTCTGACTGCTTGATCACAGTGTCTCGATTTGATGACGATCACGTGCTGCTCAATTTATTGTGTTGGTACGGAGTACGGATACATGGTCTACGGTTCAATCTCACGACGGACAGTGCGCAAATTTTGGTAAACAACGGGCAGTATATTAAATTTCCAATTTCTCACCAATTGAGTGGCGTTTCTTCCTAGCGAATCAACTTTTTGCGGTGTTTGATGATCATTCCTTGCGTTCATCGGATGCCATGCAACTGCTGAGAGATTAGAGGGCACACAACTCGACCAGGTGTGGACTGGTTAGGCTTGTCCATGATTCGTGTGCCTGAAAAACTAAGCCCTATTACTTGAGTTAGGAAGTGATATTTTTAGCAGCAGATCAATCTCGGAATGATATGGACTTAAGGGGGAAAATTCTTCATGCTATACTCGGCTTTAGCGGACTTAGTAGTAAGGACACTGGTACGAATTATACTATAAAAGATATAAAGCTCATATTGAGGCTTCACTGTTTTCTAGTTGTTCTCGTCTTCAACCGTTGCCTAAACATACACATTAGTTATCCAATTCTTTGCATAATCCATCGCATTCCTTGACCTACCAACAATGCCTAGAGTTTGGTTGATCACCGGTTCTTCGCGCGGCCTCGGATTGGCACTTGCGCGCCAGGTCCTCGAAGCTGGCGACATTGTAGTGGCTACTGCGCGTAAATCAGCGGATGTCCAACACCTTGTCAGCCAGTACGGTTCTCGGCAGGTCAAAGCTCTTGACTTGGATGTCACAAACGCTGAACAAGTCGACCGCGTTGTGAAAGAGACGATGTTGGCCTTTAGTCGAATCGACGTGGTCGTTAACAACGCTGGTTACGCAGACGAATCTTCAATTGAGGATATGTCTCTTGAATCGTTTCGGGAACAGATCGACGCCAATTTTCTAGGAGTTGTATATGTTACAAAAGCTGTGCTACCGATCATGAGACAGCAAGGCTCTGGACGAATTCTTCAAATCTCTTCCTTGGGAGGAAGAGTGGGCTCACCAGGTCTCGGCGCATACCAGAGCGCAAAATGGGCTGTGAACGGCTTCACGACCGTCTTGGCCCGCGAAGTCGCGCCTCTTGGCATCAAGGTCACTTCTTGCGAACCAGGAGGCATCAAGACAGATTGGGCTGGATCATCCATGATCAGAAAGCCTATCAGCGAACCTTATCGGCAGTCGGTTGGAGCTTTTCGTGTCGCCAGGGAAAAAGCCATAGCTGAGGCAGGCTCAGCCCCTGAAGACATAGCCCGTGCTATTCTACACATCTCTCAAGTCGAGGAGCCACCCGTAAGACTGCTCTTGGGATTGGATACAGTGGACTATGCCCATCAAGCGGCTGAGCAATTAGCTGTTAATGACGAGAAGTGGCGAGACGTAACTACGCTCTCAGTCTAGAATTTTTGGTATATCGAGTTGGGCTTGTCCACATTGTCGATGGTAACTGTTAACATAACCCATCAGCTTGTACTGTCCTATTGTTGTTATTTTAGATCTATCTTTAAGAAGCTTTCCCTTGGTGTTACAAATCGAGATAACGCGATAGCCCTGGTCAAGCAGGCCAAGTCGAGTACCTGACCGAGCTATCAACTCTGAGACAAAGCTGGAACACCTAAACTTCAACCTAGTTATTGTGGTGATTAGCTTTATAGAGTAGAATAATGATTCACCCAAGGATACTGCGTTGAGTGATAACCCGAAGTTTGAAACAAAGTTGGATCTAGTAACCTAACGCGCTGAGTTAAGAACGTTAAGAGTCCAAGCTATCAAGGGGCGGTTTTGTCACGTTCACACTGGCTGCGTTCGTCAGCATCGTGCCACAACTATGCATGCAAAGCGCCATAGAACTCTCCATTCTCGACTCACCGAGATCCGAGATCGGGATTACGAGTTTCAATCCCGACTTAATCTTGATGGGGAAGGCTCGTGTCTTCGGCTTAGGTAGTATATGAGTGAGTCTGACTGCCAGCTTGTCAATAACGTCCGTTTACCGCACGCTTCCCTTTTTTCAGCTTATTTAAATGTAGTTGAAATGATCTCATTAAGAGCTAGGAGTAGTCTCTCTGTACGGGCTGCTGGATAGAACGTGTGTGATGTTTACGAAGCTCGGCATACTTGACTGTCTTTGGCGTTTAGGAACGGTGTAGGCCCAAAAATCGGATAAGCAGAACCACGAGAAGATGACAGGGTGAGGGATGGTTCTCCAAAGCCTTTGACGCTTCCCTTCGGTCGCCTTCTTTTCATCGCGTAAGACTATCCTCAGTGCCCGCAATTATATCCAAATGGTCCTATAGAACTCGAACGATCCGCCATACATCAGGTTCACCATACCTGCATTTTGTCTCACGCAAAACCTTGAAATATCCAGGGCTTATACTATCCAGACTTAGTATCTCTGCTATGAGGATGCCGATTGTAACATAGAGTTATTCTGAGTCTGGGTTCGGAGTCTGAATATTCTCCGGGCCCAAGAGAGGCGATCTCAAGTTCAAGATAGAGTCGACAGCCAAATACAAGCATAGCATATCCATTATCCATAGAGCAATATACCTTGCAATCAATTCTCGCTAACCAAAACTCGCAAGGTGGATAGACGAAACAAAGCATGGGGCGCGTCAAGTGTATAGTGAAATCATTTCTTTAGGGCGTCTCCAAGAGGTAGCATTGGTAGTTCTGCTGTAGGCTTCACACAAGGCCCTTGGAATCCTCCAAAAGCACTTCTTACGCCTCCTTCTACATCTCAAACACGCCGGAATGATTGTTCTCACATGCTTAAGACCAGGTGCAGATGCAGATGCCGAGGGTAAAATGAGCTCCGAAAAGGCAGAAAACTTGATTGCTCGTAATAGTATGTCTGGTAATAAACGCGCATGTTCATGGAATTTTTTTCTTATCTGCTGAGCTCGCATTATAATGCTGTAGTAGATGTGACGATAAAACTGCGTAAAGGTTCAAGCAATAGTGGCTCCAGAAAGCTTGAAAGAATAATCGAGGCCCTGCTTGGCCTCTTTGGAAAGATCAAATGGATCATAGAGAATTAGACTCGGGGTATGAGCAACAACCAAACTGATTTCTTCGCCAGGCGCAACTTTGACCGATGCGGTCCCACGTTGAACATTCACGTAACGCGTATCACCGTTTTTGTACAGGGCAAGTGTAGCTCTGTATGGACCTTTCGCGGTAATTTTGACGGTTACTTTGCCTCCTGAAGTCGCGAGAGGTATGATATTGGACGCCATATACTGCGGCCTACGGTCTTGCTTGACCGTGTAGAGATTCTTCCCAGTCGAGTCAACATTGGCATAATTGATGCCGCCGCGCTGGTCAAAGAACGCTTGGTGAGCTGATGCATGGCCGATATCAACATATGCCATACGGGCCCAGTAACTTCCGATGATATCCGCAACTGACGTAGCGCCCGCGACGCGCTGCAAAGTATGCAGAGGTGTCTCGTTACTGTTGACCTGGTATTTCACCATCATGTTGAGGAGAGTTTTGGTACCGAGTCTGCGGTATTTACCGGGGTTGTTTGTCAAGTAAGTGAAGAACGGGAAAGCCTCATAGTAATTTCCGCTATCGACGGACCCATCAACGATGGGTTGAAACGAGTCCCCAATGACTTTGTAAAGATTGATTTCGGTCGGTTCCACGGGCCGTTTATGAGCTTTGCGAGCAGGCGCACACAAATTAGAAGTGCCATAAGTATCCGCAACCCAGTTGGCAAATGTTTCCCACCACGCTCCTGTCCGGCTTTGGTCGACCCATGTTCTTTGATGATAGTGTAATACGTGACCATACTCGTGCACTGTAACGCCGGAAATTGCGAGAAAATCTTTTTGAACTTCGAGCCACCCGAGTCCGGCGTCAGTATCAACGTGCATAACGCCTGCAGCCCCAGGAAGATCCGCAACGGAATAGATATTCGTCTTTGTTCGCGGTCCTCCTGACTTGGACGTGTCTTTGAACGAGATGCCTGTAGATCGGAAGCCTAAAGTGCCAACGAAGCAGTCGTAGGCGGCTTCGAGCATTGCCAGAGCCTGGGTAGCCTCTGTTCCATTATTGCCGTAGACTCGGAAATGTGGCGAGTCTTTGAAAGTATCGCCACCTGGACCGATGTCGGGATTTGCCGTGTATCGTGGCGCTTTTCGTGCGCTTATCTTTAGTTTGTCTTGGGCGAGAGCGCCGTTTGTCACAGCCGCAAGAACGATAAAAATGATTTGCCTAAAGAGAACCATTTTGGCGATGCGGTATCGGGTATCTAAATTATGAAGCCAAAAGTTGTGAGACTTGACAGAACAAGCAGTTCCAGAGGTTTCTATATAGACTTGCCAGCTAGGATCGTATCTTTTATTTAAACTGACTATCTCAATCTATAACTTAAAATGCTAATCGTTCGAGACTCATTCTCATCCAGGATTGCGTTTGGCAAATTCCATGCCTTTGGTAGACTTTTCTCTCGTGCATTCGCCCCTGGCGAGCTACGGTAGGAGTTGCTGGAATGCTGCATTGTATTAAGCTCTCGTATAGCCAGACGGGATATGTCCTCCATTACACATACTTTGACTATCTACACAGGTATGTTGCTTAACCCAATACGTCCCATTTTACTGAAGCTAGTTGCTAGTTCGACCACTTTATTAAGTCGATGTAAGTCGAGACATTCGACTTCAGAATATCAGTGCTTTTTCTGGCAGCAGTGTCTCAATCTGACAGAACCGCTTCGCGTTCGCACGTTTTTAGCCATCTATTTTAGCTCCGCTTTCGTCTACTGATGCGGTTTTTCTTGTTCAGTTGTTCTTCTGTAGGGACACCTCATATCGGCTTAAGAACAGACGCAAACCTAGCAGTTTGTAAGATAGACGAGAAATGAATGTCAGTAGGTGAGACGGACGTAGTGATGTTAGGACGCCCTGTGAGCACTGCGGCTTTACCAGTTCAAAGCTTAACTAACTTTCTGATCTAAGCATTTTTCCACGGCCATAGCCTGTGTTTATCAACTTGCTCATATTATTGATCCAGGAGTTGTAAGCAAAACATCCTGCAAATTTTCAGTTTTGAAGATGCTATTACTCACTTCTGCAGCCGAAAAGCCAGTTCTTCGTCAGCTTCGTCTAAACTCTTTCCTCTCTCAATGCTGCCACTTGTAAGTGCGTATTTCCGTGAGATTAGAATTTAGTTCTTTCCACCAGCTGCATGACCAACATCAAAGAACAGAGTCTCAACACATCCCAAAAGTGCATTTTGCTTTGTAATTAGTTCTAAAGTTCCAAATGCAGCTCTACTTCTCTGCCAGCCAGTTCTTTTTACTAACGTAGTAAAGCATTCCACGGAAGACGATAATTCAAAATTTCAATACTAGTCGCTTGAGGCCTTTTGTTTCCCATAAAACTAACAGGATACATAATTAAGATTCAGATCATTCAAGTCAGTTTCTCTATAACTAGCGACGTTTGTTTTGGAACTGCATCTGCTCCAGCAAGATCTTTCCCAAGGGCCGTACTTTGAGATTTATAGCAACGTCTGAGCTCTATAGCTGGGTCAAGTATCCCAGCAGAGGTCGGAAATCAAGGTATTAGCTTTTACGGGCTTGTGTTCAGTTATGATGAAGTTTTTTTTTTCGATTTCAGAAGTTTTGTCTTTATCCCCTCCCTTTACTCAAAATTTTATTCTCCATCAGCAACTGGCCGATAAAATGAACATGGCTGGCTCTGTTGTAATCTCAGCCCGCCATAAAAGAAGCCACCCCGAATCTAGATCTATGAATATTAAAAACAAAAATCTTTAAGTCTCAGGGTGGTATCACTGACTGGCTTGCCACTAAGACAACGCAAGCCAATATGGCTTCTCAGCTGGCCACACATTATGCGCTAGTCCTACCTTGGTTGCTACACGTTCTAGATATATGTACATCTGATCTGTCACGTTCAGCTGAAGCGCCATGGGCTCAATTAACACTGAAAAGGGGTTTGCTGAAATTCCGTATTCAGCCCGTTCATAGACATCTAAGATCTAGGCCCTAATCTTGCAAACGCATATAAACACGTCTTCAGCTGCCAGTCCCAAATATTTCCAATCTCGTTAATTCTCGCATCTTTTCCATATCCTAGAGACTCCTAACAATATGGTACTTTCAGTATTCCTCTCTATTTTACTCCTTGTGGGGCTCTCTGTGTCCTTGACTCTACCTCAAAGAGTTCTTACCAAGGACGAAGACTGCACCTGCAACTGCAACTGTGATGGTCCCATGATTAAGCTTGGCCGTGACGGGCCAGACTACATTTGCGGCGATAAACGACTGGGGCCCTGCGTACTCCCTAAAAACCTTACTCTTGGCACAGTCATGTCCAGATACGATCGCTTCGGGGGCCTTTCGCCTAATGACTTCCTTCAAAGGTGGTGGAACACGACAGGAAAAGGAAGCTGGTACTGGCCATCACAAGAAGGATTTCTACTTGATGAGAAGAAAAATCCAGTGAAATGCAATATGACGATTGAAAACGGAACCCTGGTGGATCGATTCGGGTCCGAAGGAGGTAGGTACCTGCTTTCAACCATGCAGAGAAGCAGTTACTGACGAAAAGAAGGATACTATTTCACACTGGCCACCGCTCCTTTCACGCAAAGATCGCTTCCTCCACAGAGTCTAAACACCAATACAAGCGACTCAGCCTTTCCATACACTTACCACCTATATCGAGTCATCAAACCTATCAGGGCGGAAGCAGGTCCTATTGCACCTTCGTTTGGCCAGCCTGGCCTGGGCACACAGTTTTGGACTGGTGGACCTGCGTTGAATCTTAACATTGGTCAATTGATCGAGAAACAATATCTGGAAAGAGAAGAGACATCATTTCTAGATCAAGTGGGAGTGGGTTGTGGCTTTTAGAAGTAGGGGATTCACGTAAGGATTTTAGGAAGAATTGTTATGCGATTATTTTTGTGACTACATGCTACTCTCGGGGTTTTTAATATGCCCGTTAGATACTTTCAGCACGGAAGACGGCAACGCGGATGTAAAACAAGTGTCAATTTCATATTATTGGTGATTATCTGCACCAACTCAGACATCTTGATCTAACCGAATAACCTTATTTATATTTTATTAAGATAGATGAAGGTTGTATATAAATATACAGTAGCAATTCTTTTCTCTATCAATAAGGTATCAGGTCTTATTCCTTTAATAAGGTGTTTCTCTCGTGTTTTTATATATCAAGTTTGCTTTTTTCTTTTTTTTTCTTTTTTGTACTTATTAACCTTCTCACATAGCTGCAAGCCATACTTCTGGTATTTTATTACCCTCCTCTTGACAGTTTCGATCGCTGATCTGATGACTTATGCTGTGGAAGCTAAGGTGTGACCTTGTATTAAGAGTTCAAAACCCTGTTTCTATTCCTTTGCCAAGATCACAGGCCACCATCGCAGGAATACTGCCCTCTGGAAGGGCGACTTCAGATCACCTGTTTAAAGGCTAATGTTTACAACATAGATATCGAGTAATTTTTGTCCCTTGCATTCATCCTTGGCAGCGGATATCACACTTTCTGGTCGAAGACGTGTCCCGAAGACTGTTGTCGCGTAAGTTGCAGCAACATCAGCCGACTTCTTCTCTCCAGTTTTGCAGGGGCACAAAACAAAGAGTCTAGATTACACGTGCTGTCGATAATGACGAGAAGATTGTTCTCCATGTCGGTCACGGTCATGTGCTTTCCCAGTAGGCAGTCCCAGCTGCGAAAAGATTCTGCTAATGAAACATAGCGGGAAGCTAAGCTGTTAGCTACCTGTACGATAGATGTAAGACTTCTCTGGTTTCTGAATAGCTCCCAGTCTCGTCAGAGCGCAGGCGTAATAATGAAGCCAACATCGGGAGTGTCCGTTCTGGTGGCCATAGCGTGGAGTGGCTCAGACCGGGATTTGCAGAGAGGTAAATGGCTTCTGACAGCAGTAGAGGACTCTAGTGCGGAGCCTTCTGCTGTCCAGGATGCTGGGTATCTAATTAAACGCTCGAGTAGAGCATACAAAGTACTAGAGAAGAATCCTCAAGTCCAATTGTCCCTGCTTGGTGCCTTATTGAGATACTATTTCTGGAAAGCTATCACACGGCGGGTCAAGGCCTTGCAAGATCTTGGCTATTATTTGATAAGGTTTGACAAAATGTTTTCTTCGAAGACCTCAGTCAAGTATTTGTCAAGGCTGGGCTTTTGTGCCGCGAGGCGGTGTTGCTTAATTTCTTATGAACTTTCTAGCCATGAAGTGTCACTCCCGATTCAGTTGGTCATCTGTTGTCGATGATGCTGATGGGCGTCTTCGTTTGGAAAAAGCGCATGTTGTTGGTTTTGGACGTGATGTACGAGAAGATCACTTGGTGTAGTAAACGGCATAGGATCTATTGCATTCGGAGATACAGAGTCCAAAGCGCCAAGTATTTGCCAAACAATTCTCTCCTGTACTCCAGTCCTTAAGGCTAACTATAATCATATTGCCGATCCTTTTGATGGTCATACTTGCCTTCCGTTTGAGATGATTTGTATCTTGCGATGCTAGTGTATTCTGTTCGGCATCCGGACGAAGTTAATGTGACCTGTTTTTGGATGGTCTGAGTGGTGGATAGATTATCTTCCGAAAACCCCTGGCCATTAAACGAATGTGGTAAATTACAGGACAATCAAATTGCTAAGTTACCCCTCAAAGTACATGCATCGACTTACAGCAGCGGGAAAAGACTGATATCGTCCTGATGATGCTATGAATATTTCTATTCTTTTACAGTGCTAGATAATACCATGTCTTATTAAGTTATTCATTTCCAGTGGCATACACTCCATCCTTGATAAGCTGGCTCAACTTCTTCTCAGTAACAATGTACTGAGCCAGATCAGGTCGCTTCTCAACCAACAAATCGGCCAAGATTCGACCAAACACAAGTTTTCCAGAAAAGTTGAGATGTGTTCGATCCCCCTCTTCTTTATTGTACTTTTCGGCATTATCTTGCCCGATGGCATTAACGTACTTGGTGCTTGCGGCGTTGAGGTCCAGATACTTGACACCGGCCTTGTTTGCCACAGCAATAGCAGCTTCTCGCTCTTTGCTGAGATTCTCAACCACCTTTCCATTTTTAAAGTTGCGACGGGTAAGGGAGGTGACGATGATCTGCAGTACCGGTCAAAAATCGAGATTCAAGCTTCCAAAATCAAACTTACAGCTGTTCCGCCAGCTTTCTCAACTTCACCAATCATAGTAGCAAGATTGTTGGAGTATTGCTCCAGGGTGAGAGTCTTCTGATCGTTATGCCCGAACTGGATAGTAACTATGGCCTCGTGCTCTGCTTTCTGGCTCTTGACGTTCTTGAGCGCCTTATCCCACAGCCCTTGGTCTCGGAAAGATACAGTCGTAGCGCCGTTCTTGGCGACGTTGATGCCACCTCCCGGCTTCTTAGTATCGTTGAGGAGGGCATCACGCCAGCCTCCACCAGTAGCAACGGTAGAGTCGCCCGTCAAGATGAAGAATGGGGATTTTGCTGCTTGGCTGCTTCCGAAGAAGCTTAGTGCAACAGAGACGGCAGACAAGAACTTCATCTTAAACTGAGCAGTCAAAGAATTGTAAAAATGCCTGTCAAGACGGCGAAATGACGATGAATGTAAGAAGACTTTGAGAAAAGCCATCCCCCTTTGGTAGTTATATACTCGTTGCTTTGGACGCTATCGTGTCATCAGCGGACAATATCCAGGTGGTTGAAAATAATATAGATATTCCGCCAATAGTTTGCGTCGTAACTATGCTTGCATCGGTGACATGGGTGACCGCTTACATCAAAGCTCCAAACTCTGGCTTGTTCATATGTGAATTGGTTATTGCGGCTAGTCCGGACATTTACCCTCCGTTTTGCTTGGAATGGTAACTAACCCGCTTCGATTGTACCTCGGCATAAGAATCGGACATAGATACCCCGAGCTGTTCTACATCAGCATATTTCGCTCAGTTGATCTAGGAATATAAAGCGCAACAGAGAGCTATAAGCTAGATAGTGTCATAAAGTAGTTTACCATGAGTTGATGTTTTTAATGCAAAAGGGCTTCAGGTATGCTGTCACCTTGGTCTGATACTACCGTCTTTGCAAACTGATGCTTCACAAATGCTTATCAGTAACTTGAGAAGCTGTCGTGCCATTCCCTGTATTCTGCTGATATGATGATTTGATCAGCCAGGTTTTTTTTGTCCCGTCCCTTTGCGGGTGTGGTGACTAGGTTGACTTTTAAACGGGAAACGTTACCTGCACGGGNNGCAGATTAAATATCAGCATTACGTCAGCACTGAAGAAGACACTGAAAGCACTGAAAGCACTGAAGAAGATACTAAAGAAGACTGAAGAAGGTATTAAAAAGGCACTAAAGAAGGTCCTGAAAAAGGTGTTGAGGAAGGCACTGAAGAAGAAGGC
>JABCKB010000619.1:0-64451 GCA_013184455.1 Fusarium continuum | reverse complement strand
GGTCTTGGTCTTGGTCTTGGTGGAGCGAGTGCGGGAGACGCGACGGGCGATAAAGCGACGCGTGGGGTAATGTGCTCCTGATGTCACTCACTTATCGCACGTGGCCCTTGACTTTCAAGGACTTACTCCGTACTTCAATTTCAGAATACAACTTGATGATGTCGAGAACATCCAGAGTTATTCTGGTCTTGAATGTTCAATATAGTTATGTACGTCTATGAAAACAAGCTTGTCAAAGCCAATGGTATGTCGTGTCGTGTCTATATATACGATGAGTGTGTATTCTCTCAACCGGTCGCCATCAAGGCTCTCATAAGCTCACGAGACGCCCACTCGGTTACCGCGACGCAGCCTTCTTTCGTCCGTTGCAAGAGCACGTTTTACTCTCTCAAGTAGAAAATCTATAGGGTATCGGTTATAAATCCCAAAGAAATGGTGTTCGTCCGCCTGTATGTTATGTCATAGCTCTCATCCTTGCCTCTCTCCACATGCTTAGTTGGCGGCCAGAATAGCAATTGCATCCGCGTCCGTTGCGCGGTCCTGCTTTCCGCCATTTCTTCGCTTCTCTTCCTCCTCTTTCCTGATGCGCTCCACTTCTCTTTGTCGTTCGTGGCTAACATATGTAGCATATCGTAGTGTACCAAGTGTCAGAACCGCCATGAAGAGTATACCCAGAACAGAGCGACGGATGAGGATCCATCGAACAGCCTCAATCTCTGACTTGGCATCGCTACTAAGAACAATGCTGATTTTGTAATTGATTTGTTGGACCTGTAATCATGTCAGTTAACCAGCCCTCTTCATACTAAAGAGCAACCTTACAGCGCTTTCTACGACTTTCTGCTCTTCCCTGACAGCCATCTTTCGATCATTGAATGAACCTCGTACGTTATCGTTGAGCGTGTGAAGCTCTTGGTTTAGTGACTGTGCCAGGATGTCGACCTCGTGCTGCAGGTGCGTTCGCTGTTGTCGTAACTGTTCCTCCTCGAGCCTTCGGTTGTTCTTAATCTCTGTGCTCAACTCTGAACACGCTGCAGTGAAAAGATATGTTTCCTGGGTAGAGCCATTAGCCACTGGTACACCTCAGTAGGTAGACCTCGTAAGGCAATCTTACGTTTTCCACGTCGCTCTTGCTGACCAAAGTTGACTGCGCAATCTCCATGTTTTCAGCAAGCAACGTCCGAATAGCTTTCATTGACGTTGTAGCCTGCTCATGCGAATAACCACCCTCCTGCAATTGCTTGACGAGCGAGTAAGTGTCAAAGTGGTGAACATAGGGTGGTGGACACATGGCCGGCCCCGGTCGTGTTGTTGTCGTCGTCTTCGTCGTCTCGGGTGGTTTCATGTGCAATACCGCCTCGAGGGGGCCGCTTTGCTTGGCCTCTTCCCGTGCTGTTCTAGCTTGTTCTTCCTTCGCTAGGTCATTTTCCTTGGGCTGTGGCTTGCTACTCGTCGATGCAGCGGCCTGTTGGGATATTTCATTCGTCGAAACTGCCTTTTCGGACGCTGGCTGCAATGTTTCTTGGGTCGTGGTCTTGTCCAGCTCGGGGCGAGTCGCTGTCTCGCCGGTGAGAGGATGCGAGGTATTAAGCTTAGGGGTTGTATCTGTCCTTGTGGGCTGGGGCTCAACAGCCTTCCCTCTCCTTCGCGCAAAAGTGCCCCTATGCCTTGCAAACCCAGTTGCAACACGAGATTTCGCACCTAGTCCACGCAGCAACTGCGGACTCAAGAAGGTCAACCGAGCGGCGGCCGTCATTGCGGGCAAAGACCCCGCGGAGAGTGTAGGGTAGACGTGGAGCGGAGGGTCGGCGATGGTTACCGAGTTACGAATGGCCCAGTCATGGAAGCGGAATCTAGGGTAATATCGTCGTCGATGTGTTGGTTGTGTCTGAGTATCTTAAGTGTTGTTGCGAACAAAAAGGTGCAACATAGGGACTAGTTAACCACCAAGGATAGTCTCGGAGCGGAATCGGCACTCGCCGTACCTGCTTGAGTGGCAATCTGACGTAGCGTCGTTGCTATCTCCAAAAGGAGTTAGGCTAAAGGGCGACTACCGATGTTAGCCGCAGGGATATAAACTCCATCAGATAAGGTACCTCAGGCAGGTATGTATGTATACTATGTAATTCGATTGAAAGCTCAGAGTGCTTAGGTACAGTTTTCAGGACGTTCCAGACTCTAAGATTTCTCTCATTACGTTGATGCTAGTGCTTTCACCAAGTGTACAACGATCAGCCGGTATGTTTCCATTTCCTTTTCCCCTTCTCCTATCACTCCATTCAAAACTGATCCGACCGCTCGTCCCTTCAACGCTGTGATATTCTGAGTCTTCGTCGACGAATCAACTCCTATTCCTACCTCCGTGTACATATAACCCAGGACAAACTATCTACCTTACCAAATAAAAACAGACATACCCGCAGCAGCCAGCTCAAAACACCTGTCGCCCTTTATTTTTTAACCCGTTAAACGAATTGGTTGCATCCGTCAAGTCGTTTGTTTTCCCGCTTTGCTGGTGTACCACAAACCAGTGACCGCTGTGAATATGCCCCGGAAAAAAAAAAAAAAAAAAATTCATGACATTATCCCCAGGCCAAAGCTGAATGATCATTCTCCCTCCGCCTTGCGCTGTATTAAAACAACTTATAGAGGTGATATATATCCCATGACCCTTTTCCCATAACCGTATGTTACCCTCGACGGAAATTTTTTGTAGTGGGGTTTATCTTTTGTCCAAAATATCCCAGTCTGTTTGTAATACAAGGTGTGAAGTGTAATATTGCGTCTATGTGGGTAAGCCTGCTGTTGTGGTCGGTTATATTGGCTGCTCATGCCTCGTCGTCTTGAACTTGCAGAGCCGCCTCCGAGTCCTTGATGTCGGCGGATGGAACTTCGATGGCGCTGGCATTGGTGCTTGGGAGACCGTCGCTCTGAGGACTGTTGGTTTCGTTCGTCAACACTGGGGTCGGCCCAGCCGAGTCAACTTCAACCTGAAGTCTACCCGCCCCACTGTTAGCAGAAGACTCATCCTCAAGGAGCTTCCCCAATGTCTGGAGATTCTTTGAGGCGCCATTCGTTGTCATCCTCAGCTGTTCATAGTGAGGACGGACTTTTTCTCTTAGCAGCTCTTTCTCAGAGCCCTGGAGATTGTCGATCAGTCTCTCTGCGCCGTGTTAGTAATTAACCTTAGGATGGACATGGAAGACACTTACTGATAACATAGTTTCCAAACTGGTCAGAAAGCGTCTCAAGTAACGTATCCGCTCCCCCCTCGTCAGCGGCACAAAGCTTAACTCGAATTCGAGAACGTTGTTGGTCCGAGCCATTGACGATGCACTGCTCCACCACGTTGGATGCAAACTTGTGCTTTGAGAGAAACAAGAGCTTGCTGATCACCAGCTCGATAATCGCGTGCTTTTCCTCAGGCTTCCCGTTTCGGAGGATGTGCTGAGCAACGTAATTGCCCCATTGGTTCGGAATGAGCTTCTCCATCGAGGGCTGGAGCTCCCTGACGAGCTTTGCCCTTTCGTCCTCGCTGCATTGTTCGAGGACTCTCTGTACGACTCGGCAAGCATGAGCGTTCGCGGAGAGTTCTGCGGCTTTGTCCTGGCAAGCCGCAATGATGAAGCCAATATGTTGTGAGGGGAGGACTACGACAACTCTCTGAATAACGTGATTTCCATGCTCGTGCTTGATCACCTCGATGATATTCGGTTCGAGCTCCTTAAGAAGTCCGACGACTTGCTCGACAAGGCAGAGATCCACGGCCTACCAGAGTTAGCAAAGCATCAGCTGAACAAGGTATTAGTACATACCTTCTGGACCACGCGGCAACCGTAACTGCTCTGAGATAGATCAAGCATGTGACCCCTCATCTTCTGAATCAAGTAAGTCTTCTGCGCTTGGCTGCCATGCTCGATCAACTTTTGCATAACATAGTTCCCATAGATGTCCTTCATCAGAGGAACAGCATTTGGTGCGAGTTCTAAAAAGACTCGTTCCTTTTCATCGCTATTTGCAGTTTGCAGCTTGGCTTGGATGAATCTCGATGCAGTTTGGTCTCCGCTGAGCTCGACAATGTGGCCGTAGATATCACTGAGCTCTTGTTTCCGGTTGAGCTTTGCGTTGTTTGTGAATTCTTGCAAAAACTTGCTGCGGATTCCTCTGGAATAATCCTGGCTATGAGCTGCATGGATCGGGATCTGTCCCCCAAGCGCGAGGTTGTTCATGGGGTAAGTGGGTACTAATGGCTGAGCTACACGAGGAGTGTACGCGTCAAGGCCCGGGATGTACTGGGCGATAGGATCAGGATATGTGGGAAATTGGTTTGAGTAGTAACCCGTGTATTGCTGTGCAAGCGGTTGGTTTTGAATGCGACGCTCCTGCTCGATCATTCGAGGATCGCGAGCAGGATATCTGGGTGTCCAGACACTAGTGGAGGGCGTATGTGTCCTAGGGCTGCTTCCTTGCTCTGTGCGGTTCGATGTGATGCGGTCGATAGATCCCCGATGCACGACGTGAAGTTGTGAGGTCAACACATCGGAGCCCAGATCTACGCTGCCGCTAAAGCTGGCATTGGTACGGTGTGCGTTGCCCTCGTTACTCCAAGGTTGAGAATCAGGGTTAAATTGGAATCCCTCGTTGTTCATGGGTCGTCGATGAGAGAATTGCGTCAAGAGCTCGTCATCTAGGCCCTGGTTGTTGTTGAAGTTGAAAGCACGTTGGTTCGCAGCCTGGCCCTTGAAAGAGGTTGTGTGGGTTGGCATTGGCCGCTGACCCTGCGTTGAGTTACTTGGAGTATGGCTATGACCATAGCCGTCGGCGAAGGGCGGCGACGATTGAGACTGCCGAGCAGAGGCAGAACGAGCGTCACGGCCCGCGGCATAGCTGTCCATCGGGTCCCTGAAACTCTCATGGCTTCCAGGTATCGAATATGCACTGCCGTATGGAATCGTGCTGTCGTGGAGCCTCATTTTGCTCATCGCAGTCTGCAGCTGTCCCGGGTCGAGGTAGTCTTGACTGTTGTTGATAGCTTCTCGCGTCCTGTTTGGCGATGAGCTGGGCGATCGTGGTGTTAAGGACGTGTTCCATATGGTGGAGTCGTTGTTTGCGTTGAGCGCAATAGAGCCGTTAGGACGTTCGCCGTTGTCTAAGTTGAGTGTGAGTATCTCGGCATTTAGGGTGTGGTAGGGAGTATAGCATCAACATACCTCTTGACGGCGTAGAGCGGTTGTTGGTATTATCATAACGTCCCCAGTATGTGTTGGGGTTGGTGCTGAAAGCAGGCATTGCCTGCTGTTGCAATCTATCGTGAGTTCCCGTGGCCATGTCGTGATCGAGAGGGAAAGTCCTCATTTGGCGTCGCTATTGACAGCAAAACAATATTAGTATGCGATGCACTTCGTAGAACAAGGTAAATATTTGGTCGCGAGGTTGTGATGATGTGTGCTTTGTACAGGGCTTGGTTTGGCGTGCATGAGGTATGGATTGTATGGGGGACACCAAGGCCAGTGGTGGTGGTCTACCGTCTAGGCCATTTTTTTTGGTCGCAGTCCTCGACTCGAGGTGGCAGCGAATCCGGACGTGCGCTAGTCTGACGCATTTGGTTGAGACACACAAGCATCTCTGACGTCGCACTCCCTGGACAATCCAGGGCCTAGAAGCCAGGGCAGCGCCAGGCACAGTGGGGAAAGGAGGAATGGAGTAGAAACAATGGAACAAAGTCCGAGTATATAACAGGGCTGATTCACTTACCGTGTTTTTCATGATGTGTGATACCAAAGTGATGATGAGAGATGAGAGAATACAATAGCCGTCCTGAACCACAAACTGACTTGGTGGTCGAGAACACAGTCCGCTGTTAGATGTTTCGGGATTGCAGGAGGAGGTGACGCTAGGATTTGGCGTTTTAGCGCAAGGGATGGGAGGGTTCCGGGGCTCGGTAGACGTTGGACACTCCTTGATGGAGGGGCGATTCAAGATGGGTGGATAAGGTAATTTTCTGACTGTCTGAGTCGAGTCGAGTCGAGGTGAGCCGAGTCGCTGAGGATTGGGTGTATTGATCCTATGTATCGATGCACAATGTTCGATATTTCGATTGCGATTGTACAATCACGTGGTGGATGAATCGACAATTAGAGATGAAAGTAGATACTGTTTGTCTGGCTAGAAGCCAAGAGCAGCGCTGGTCAGCACAATCCAATACTTGGTCGAAGCACTCGATGTACGCAATGCGATAGATAGATGCGGAGTTGAAAATGTGGGTGGGTATGTAGTAAGGCTGAGGTCGAGATCTTTGGACTGGGGGAGGGGTTCTGGTTTTTTTGGTCTTTTTTTTCAACCACAAGCAAGCGAGGGCATACTGCATCGCTCGAGGTCGACGTGGCAATTGATGCAGAAGCATTGCACGCGATCATTGCTTCTCAACAAAATATCGAGTGACTCACCAGAGACAGAAAGTTATCCCGTGCAGGTTTGTCGAAGCTTAGATAGTAGTATATGCGGCGGTGGCCTTGCCGCTTCGGCAAGTATAAACGTAGGATTTCAACCGCTCAGAGATATTTAAACCCAAAATTCGGTGGAAACCACAAACTTGACGCGCAGGCGTGTAGTCCTGCGGGCTCCAAATATATGCCTATGAGGTTGCCTGGGATTGCGTGGAATATGTTTATGGAATGTAATGAAATCCTAGACGACGTGGTTAGGTTATGTGGTAAAGCCGACCAGGGGCGGCAAAGATCTGTACAGATCCTCGGTTGGTCGTATTAGTTGGTTGCGAATCTGAAGCGACATGTACAAGACACGACAGACAACGATAGGTTTGTAGTTGAGGCAAATATACAACAGAAAATATAGCGGGTAGGTTCAAAGTGGTAGGTACTCGGCAAAATAATAGACGATTCAGTCGGTGAAAACAAACAGTAGCTCGACCAAATTGATTTTTTTGTATGTCGATATTTGAGAAGCTTATACCATGTAAGAAGGTAATCTGCAAAGATTTGACAAAAAAAAAAGTTGATTAAGGTATTAGAAGTGGTGGCGAAGCAAGCCCAGAGAGTGTGTTGTCGAAGTAAACCCAAGTGGCGGAGGAGATGAGAGTTGGATTTATTTAAGAGGGTGCGGCAACCGACAGCTCGAAGCAAGCGGGCGTAGAGCGGTTTTACATGAAATGTAGTCGCCCGTGAGCCATAGAAGGAATCAAGGGCAAACAGAGGCAAGGTTGCACGCTGCCGCCGGAATGTGCGGGCCCAGCAAGTCGAGTGAGTGGTGGTGAGCCGACAAGTAGGACTTGGTTCTCCTCCTCGCGGCTAAGGGAGAAAGCTCGTACTGCCTATGCAGAGGAATGATGGGGAATGACGGGCGAGACAAGCTCTGTCTTTGCTGTATCAAAAAGAGTGGATGTGGATGGGATGGTTAATAGTGCATGGATAGATATGCTTAAAGAGGGCCGTCGACAGGGGTCGTCTCTTCTGAGCAGGGAGGATTGTATAGCTTTGGCGGTCGATCAGGGAGGAAGATGAAGAGCCCCTCAGTATTTGATGCAGGATGCAATAGTGTACGGTCAAGTTTGTAAACACCCATCAACCTAATCTACGAGCTGGTCAGGTTGAGGGATGGTTGATTGATTATTGTACCAGGGCAGGGCAAGAGGAGGGATGATGGAAAGAAGGCATGAAGCGGATCGGAAAGGTTGCCAATAGGAGCTGATTCAAGAGGACCACGTCCATTAATTAATGCTTCCCGAGCCAGAGCAATAATCATATTGGTTATGAATTGGGTATATCACTGTCACCAACTCTCTGCGTTACAGAGTCAACCACCTCCGCTTTCTCAACGCAATACCAAAACCTACCACCAATACCAAAACCTACCACACACATGCATTCAGCAACAACGCCATTCTTCTCTTTGGTCGGTGTATCTTGTGTAAGACGTCTATGTCGACACATGATTAGCACGCCAAGTATCTTTGCGCTGCTGGCCGGTATGCAGAATACTCAGCAGACTATCCATCACTCCGCCGACCAGTTCACCGTTGTGTCAAACTTCTTTGTTCATTGTTGGACCCGAGCCGGACTGCAACCGCACATGAACCGCGTCAGTGTTTGGCTGGCTGCCCGCTATCTCTGTGTTGCCTCGCTACTTGGCACAAGGAGGGGGCCTCGCATCTCCCGAATGTCGTACGAACTGTGTTTTTGCACGCGAGTGACATCAAGATGGATCGTGTTTTGATACCGGCAACTGAGCAACTGCAAGAGTTTGAGTCTGATGTACGGCGCAAATCCACTTTTCGCCGAGTGTATTGCATCAGTATTGCTTGTTCCTGTCGTCTATTTCCACTTTTATTCGGTGATTTTGATCACGAGAAGAGGAGATGACGGGCAGATAGATGATAACAATTGCCAGCAGAACATAGTGCTCTTGGTGGTTTTGATGATTCAAGCCTCAAGACCAGGGCTTCCCAAGCCAAGACGGGCGGCCCCTGCTGGCTAGACCGAGATCGTCGAACCGCCCGAGCCGCCAAACCCAATACAGCTTAGACCTTCGTCTCCCGCATCTCAGTACTGTAATCAGGGAGGGCAGCTTTGGGGGGTTGACTTTTGTGTCTGCATCTTGACTGCTTCGCCTCAGTGTCAGCGACGGAGCTTCATACTGAATAATGTGGCTTTGGGCGGCAGCTTCTCGGTTGTTCAGTGGGTATGAATCAATGCTTGAATTTCAGACATCTCATGAGGCTGAGGTTGCCCGGTCCATCACACGTACGTACATCACCTGGCCCCATCCCAGAGCATAGGGTATCTATTTCGAAACTTGAGACCGTGACCAGGAGCTGCAGCCGGGTCATGTGGAAGATCCATGGCCAATAGCAAATAGGCATACGTGTTTCCCATAACCTCGTTTGGTTAGATTCATTGCTTAAAGTTGAAGAGTAATGAGCAGAAAACCCGAACTTCGGCCTTTCCCTGCTTACATCTGGTTCACATTCACCTCTCTTACTGTATATTACTTGATACGCTATTCAGGTCTAATGGATACGAAATTCTGCGAAGCGCTTTCCTATCCTATCTCAGCACATTGGGGTCTGAACACATCATTGATGGAAATCTGATCGTTTATTAACCAGGTAGTATACTTTAAACATCTTGATAAGCTTAAACACATTTTTAGCACAAAGTAAGTAACGAGATAAAACAAACTAAGCGTAACAAACACTTTTCATGAGCGAATACCACCCTCGGCCAAACATCGGACTGGACCAACACGAACAAAACTCAAGGCTCACTGCTTCGCACGTAAGGGAGGGTTCGAGATTAATATTGAGATAAAGGATTAGACAGGCACTCAGGTGTTCAACGGAAGGGCGATACGGCACCTTTAAAGTTGACTTACCCCGACTGGAATTGGCCAACATCACCACAACGACAGTCCTTGTGCCTTGCGCAGGCGGCTTTATTCACCCACATGCTTGGTATTAAGCGTAATTCCTACCAAACTAAACTGATACACGTAAGTCTTCCATATGAAAAGTTATGGCAATTCCCTAATAATTTGACTAGACTTTTCTTGTCGCCACATCCATGGATTCTTGGTCAATCAATAGACCGTAGCAAAGTACATCATGATGGCGCGGCAGTACCTTAACAGTTTGACACAGATTTGATCAAGGTATGGTGTTATCAAATGCGCTTCGTTGGTAAACTGTTGCCTGTCGTGGCAGACTGAATTTGTTTGTTGTGGAGCGAACATGTTTCACCTCATGTCCAATGCCTCTAGTGACGGCCTCAGTATTGCATTCCATTAAACCGACATACGCGGCTTGGCTTGTGTTCTATCTCTGACACAGCAACTATAACTTTTGCATGGAGCTAAATACCCTTTTTGAGCGATAGGACTCGCAGGCGACAAGATACTACTCGTTCGAACGACAATCCTACATTGACGGGTGAAATCGAAAGTCTGGAATAACTACAAGAAGGATTTTGATGACGAGATCGAGAAGCTCTGTGCAGACCTACTTAACAGGGAGCGACACATACATCCACATAGGTCACGGGATCGTTGTTTCTGGCCGTTCCCCCTAAGCAAACAAACTCGTGCCGTTGCTCGTGTGCTTGACAGGAAGACGCTGGGTGACGCTGGCAGCCAGGGCAATTTCTACCAACTCATCAGCTGGAAAGGAATGGAAGGCATAGAGAAGATTCAGAAGGGGCTTATTAACTCATTACCGGGTACCCAGCCAAAGCTGTGCAGGGTAAATAACAAGCAGCCACTAGAAAGGGGAACTATTATATGTCTCCTGATAGCACCAAGCATCGTGGATAAAAGAAGCGCAGATATTGGTACCACCCTAAATGAAGGCGGACAAGCGACAAGACAAACGAAATACAAGGAACCATGCATCGATTGCGTGCCCGCCTTTTTCCCGAACAAGGATGAGGCTTGTAATGCAGACCCTGGGCGGTTTATCTTTTTGCGATCGTCTTGCTGGAGATGGAAGAACGGCCATCATCGAACGCCTATGCTTGCGTCGTGCTTTACATCCGGATGGACATGATATCGAGATAAGAGTGGCAGTGGCTATGCGACGCCTGAACAAAGTCATCACGCGCATCCGGTTGAGGCGTTTCGCTTTCATTCAGTCCAGTCTGAGGGACCCAGGCTACCAGGCCCGGTTGCTTGCTTATCCTCGGAAGCGTCGTGGCGCCTGGCTTAGGCCTTGGGGCTTGTCCCTTCGTGTGTGATAACCGTTCGTACCTTGCATTGGCGTCGAATTATGCTTGCCACACTCGCGTGGACTCTAGGCTCTTTTCAGCATCGTTAAGATGAGCATAAAGAAATCCAGTCCAATCCAGCAGAGCTAAAGACTAGTCCTTGTTTACCTTATCGATAAACAGAATAGGCTGGTTCTTTGTTGTTGTCGTCTGGCCTCGTCCATTGGAAAAACATCTCACCCTCCTCACCGTCCAGGAGCTTGGCAGGGGAAGCGGGGACAGAGCCAACGGCCACAACCAATGAAGCGCGCGTCTACAGGGGGCACATGAACATCGAGTACAGCGAATCCCAGCGAGTATCCTGTCTCTAAAAGAGCCAAGTCGAAGAACCAAGGGCCCGTGGTCAGCAAGGAACGTAAATCTAGAGCCAACAGCTTCCATCTCCTGTTCAGAGCCCCAGTCTGGCCAGTCAAGCATCACGCCGAGAACGACATTGAATGACCATGGAGCGGGCCCGTCTCAGAACATCCTATTGGCTGTTTGTGGCGCTGGCGCCCCGTAACTCACCAGAGACGGTGCCCCAGCTCACCAACGCCGGCTGGTCCAAAGGCCAATTACAGCGACTGCGCCCCTGAGGGAAACAAGGAAACAGTGGCCCTAGCGTGAGTCCAGGACTTTCATCTTGAGCGCCTAGTGGCCCTTACCAACCCTGGCTCCCGTCGGTCTCATTTCCGGGACCATTACCTATGGATGGCCGATTCCCCAAAACCGAGGGCGTTCCTCTCAACTCTGTTTCTTCTTTTCCAACCCCAATCCTCGCGGGCCAGTTTGTGAATACCTTCAACGGCATCGTTTTTGCTCCCCAGCACATCTTTGTTCCCATCGCCTTTTGGATCTTCAGCTTCACTCTTTCAGCTGATATCCGTCCGGTCTTTCCAACCCCCTATCCCTTCGTTTTACCCACTAGGCCCAACACCAACCACCGCGGTTTTCGCTAGGCATTCACCGACAGGCTATTGGCGATATCCTCTCCCTGGCGTACGTTTTTCTGTCCCATCTGACCCTCCACCTGCCACCGTTATTTTTCAAGTCGTTATCTGTCTGGGTCGTCATTCTGCAACGCGTCATGGCATGCATTGAATAGGTGGGATCGCTATGGCACCGAATTGGTCAACCTTAAAGCGCAAGCCGATTATCAAGCCTCGATGGACTCTTCCGGCCTTGATGCGGAATGGAGGTTGGCCACAATATTGAAGGATGCGTTGCAGATGGCCTTTGGTGACTGTCACAGCACAAGACTCGATCGCTCTCGCCTGTGGCATTCTGGCTTTTGAGTTGGTTTGCTGACGTTATGATGAATAGACTTTACCGGCCTGACATTCGTTCTATTTGCATACGGAGCGCCCCCATCGCTATCACAAACTCAAAACTTGTTGCTGTACCCACGTAGTATCCAACCTCAACTCTATTCACGATGCCTTCTATTCTCAACCTCGTCGCCCGATCCGACGACATGCCTGCTGATTCTGATGGCTCAAACGACAACATGATCAACCTGATGCTCGGCCTCCTCGGCCTTGTCTTCCTTGGCCTCATCCTGGTGGCCATCCTTTTCCTCTTCCGCCGCGCTCGTCGTCAGAAGCAGCAGGCCCTCCAATCTGAGGAGGACGGTCTGCCTTCTTACTACGACAGCAACAGCAAGCGCTTCACAAACCACCGCGGCCTTACCATCGAGACAACACACAACGGTCGCTCCAGCGTCTTCGTCATCAACCAAGACGGCCGTCCCATGCTTGCCAACCCCAACTCTCCTCCTTACTCCCCTGATAACGTCCCGGAGATTCACATCACCTTCCCCGATGAGCAGGACGAGCAAGGCCGACAGCAGAGCGGCCGTGTGCTCGTAGTCCGTGTTGGCGATAACTCGGCTGTCGGTCTGGAGCCCATGAAGGACGAGCAGCTGCCCGCCTACGAGAAGGAGGCCAAGGGCCAGTTCTACTCGATCGACATGGACCACATCGGCGGCCTCAAGGAGAAGGACCGTACTCAATTCCAATAAAGAGATGCCTCCCCTTTGTTGCCTCTCTCTTCTTTCACTCGTCGCCGGCGATGCATATTGGAGCCGTCTGGACGACTTTGTCACGACAAAGCTTTGAATACGATTCTTTTTTGGGGACTTGGTTCCCACCAAAAAATTAGCGAACTAACCCGCCTTTTATGGCTCGACCTTGCCATTCAGCAACCGGAGAGTCAACGGCACTTTTTATGACCCGTCACTATATACCCGTTTACGCTGCGGTCTAATTTTCGCATTGCTACCCATCAGTGGCCTACCTACCCTCCCTCATCACACTTTTGCATCTCCCCTTTCCCTTCAGATGACTTGCACAGTCACAACAAGCTGCCACGGTTCAGGGTCACAGGAGGGGATTAGTAATGATTCAAATAAATAATAAAAAGAGGTGGAGAGGGGTGGTAGTGATGCGCCCCGAGGAAAAGGCCTTGAATCACACTGGCAGCTGATGGGTAACATGGGCCGAAGCAAAACACTGTACTGTACATGCAGCAATTTTCTATCTTCCATGAGGTTGAGCCTTGGGACACGACACATGGAGCACTTTGGAGTAGCAACCATCTATATCTATCTATAGTCGATAGTGTATAATTTCTTACCCTACCATCTTACCTGACTCGTCGATGCAGTGAGCGAGACTTTTGTTATTTGATGTAATTCCAGAAAAGACAGACGCCTTGGGGGTGATCCCCACAGGAGGGAGGTTGGCAGGTATTTAGCCGGATTGCAATCCCACACAACTGCATTCGTGGAATTGCCTCTTCCATCGACTCTTGTGGTGTATAGGGCTCTTGATTGGCTCTTGCGATGGGTGGCGTATACCAACCCCCCTGGCATTGTCGTTGAACGGGCTCTAAGCCTTGAGACGTTGAGCTAGAGATAACAGAGAGCTTTGTAAGTTTGGCTATGTTTCGTAGGCTTTCTGAGCTAAGTTGAGGAGCTAGGCATTGTCTTGGTTCGGGTTCTTGCAACTCCCGAGAGCTTGACCTCGATGGTGATACTAGCAGGGCACTCTTTTAACACTATCATAGGAGGGACTTAACTCATTACCGACAGCCATAAGCTAAGTATGCTATTAAGTGATCATCTTTTGGTTTGATTTTTTTTTGGCATAGGAAATGCTCAAAATCCATGCTCTGTTCATTCTCGGGTTTTCCAGAAACCGTGTTTTGCTATGCCAACCGAAAACCCTAGAGAGTATACATCAAGAAGTTAAAAAGTAAAACCACACGCAGAATCCGGCTTTCAAAGTGTATCTGCAACGTTCCCGTCAAAGTTTCTTTTGGTACTCTATGCTTAATTCCCAGTCTCTTTAGCATCCGAGTACACCGTCAAGGTCGGTGCACCAGACGGACACATGACCATAGGACACACACACGAGTTATCCTCGCCCTCAGCGCGCACCGTACAGACGATAGCCTCCTGTGCCACGCTGCAGCAACAGCACGGTGGTCCAGCGGGAGTAGGCGTGGTCTTGGGAGGTGCCTCTTTCTTCTTCTCCTCGCGCTTAACGGCGGGTGCTGTGGGATCGGGTGTGGTGGAAGCAGGCCAGACGGTGGGAGCGTCGGCGGGACACACGACAGCGGCGCATATGCAATCTTGGGGCTCGACGTCCTTCTTACAGACGATGGCGGGTTGGGAAATATCGCAGCAGCAGCACGTGCTGTCGTCTGTCTTTTCTTGAGCGGGCGCTGCGAGGGCGACGCTGCTGAGGAGGAGGGCGGCGACGGCGAAGAAGCGCATGATGGATGAATTCCGTCTTTTGAAGAGAGATCTTTAAGGGAGGAAAGTTCGTTGTTTGTCGAGAAGAGAAGGGCGAGGTGGGTTAGAAAGTAGGGTATATAGGTCAAGAGCATGCGTGAACAAGAGTACTTGTTCGTGATTCACCACCTTGGTAGAAGAAATAGGACTGTGATATTATAGGGAGTTTACACGAGGAACAGGGATCCTTAAATATACCTACCTAGACAACAAAACAAAAACTGGGCAAGCGTCACCGGTCGATGAAACGCTCCCATCGCTTCCTTTTCCCTGGTTGACGATCACATCTGCTCGGTTACTTTACGTCTGACAATCGCAATATCCCACTTTCATCCTCCCAAATCCTTCACGCAGAAGGACAACAATAGTGCTGGGTATATCTTGGCAGATTAGAGGAGAGGCAGAGTTTATAATTCTGTTTTATCTTTCTGGCTAGGTACTGAACTTGTTTTTCTCTAATCATCGCGGTCATTGTTACGTCGACCAAGACTTTTGTCACACACACACACACACACACACACACACACACACACGCTCTCTCATCTATATGAGACTCTCGGGTGCTTTTTGAGTTAATGGACTTTTTCTTCTCCTGGTATACAGCTCTGTGCGCAAAGCAAGTGCCCGTCATTCATTTCGCTCGCTGTTTCAGATATCACGGGCTGGGCTGACGTTGAAGCCCGGAAGTGGTTGGAAAGTCAAAATGGGGGGAAGCGAGTTGATCTTGAGGCTGTGTTTGGGCCAGGCAGGTAGCATAACTAGCATGCATGACCATTAACTTCCATGGTAACTTTACTAGAAGACCGTTTCCCCCCTTATTCAGTTAAAAATATCCATCTACTACCTAATCAGTAAACTCGTGGTACCGTTTGCATAGACACCGACGGCCCGCTGGAGACGAAACCCTGCTAATGTTCGTATTATTCCTCACCATTCCCACGTGGCCTACCACGACAACAACGGCCATGCCTTGCTTCTTCCATGAAACGAAATCAGCATAATCTCTATGAAACAAGTACCATCACAATAGAATTTTGTAATGCAGCCATTTACTCCAAAACCCCAAACTCTCAAATGGCGTCCAATGTCTCACGGCTTCAGAGTGAGTGATCAACAGTGAATTCCTTCATTGGCCACATGCTGCGACAGGGAGTCTAGAGATCGCTGCTTCAGGATCGCCTTATCGCTGGAATGGAGGCGACCGGCTTGTGACTGGATACTCGAGAACACTATACTAGTTAGCTTAGCCGTCTTATCCACTTGATCGTGCAGTGCATGTGCGCTTGTAGATGCAGGTACACTGCATCTTATGTCTGTATAGCCTCTCTCTCATCAAGTTTACAGATCAACATGATATCGACAAGGTGCTTCGTGCTGGGCAACGTGTCTCAATACACTCAGACACTGGCATCAGCTGTGATGCATCTATAGTCAATCTAGGCTTGGAAGTTGATTGAATACACTTTTTAACATTGTTTTGTTGATAGTACTAGATAACATAGAAACCCTAGCTATATCATCTCAAACCAGAACCTCCTTTTCCCTATTCATTCATAATCCATCAAAAGAAGAATAAGCAGTAACAGAAAACAAGACTTTCGTATCATTGTCCATTTAACTAACAGCATATCTGCCCTTAGATCTCATCCAAAAGTAAACCCTACCCAGCCGCTCTCGTAAGAACCAGTGCTCGTTGTAGAGCGTCCCAGCCCAATGGGTCAAAACTTCGTACCAACATTGAAAAACGCGTAAACGTGGTGTGCTGTATATCCTTGACTCGTTCGAAACCAAGCCAGAGACAACGAAAGACGAAAATAATACACATACAGCCAGACCAGCAGCTGAATCAAGGACCATCCTAAGAACCAGGCATGCGAAGAATAGGGTAGAGTGAGGATCCCTCACGAGGGGTACCCAGTTCTCGAACAGGAGCCCGGGGGCTCTTAGGATCAACGTCCATGGCATCAACGTGACTTGGTCGCGGAGACTCATTCTCATCCACAAACTCCTTGCGCTCCAGACGTCCACGCACGTACTCGCGGAGAGTCTCAATAACCCGCATGTTCTCAAGCCAGCGGTCATACTGCTCCTCGCGCTCGCGGGTGGCATCACTGACGTCAGACTCTGAAGACGGCGAGCCAACCGACAGAGCAGACTCACTGGCCTTGGGGGTGGAGGCACCACTAGAGTCCTCGTGAGGCAGAGGCAGAGGGCCACCGCGAGCCCGCTGGAGCATACCACCAGAGTAGCGGCGCCGCTCGCTACCATCAAAGCTAGGGCCAAGAGTGGTTGTGGCAGAGTGGCCGAAGCCCTGGCTGACTGCGGGGAGGCTTGTAGGGAGAGTGGGGTACATGACTGAAGCAGTCGATCCGTGACGGGACTGGGGAGACATGGCAGAGGACGACGGGCTTGGCGAGTGGCCGGAGGTGTAAGACATGGAGCTGGAGGGCGGTGTGACAGCAGGGGTGCCGGTAGAGGAGATAGCCGTCAGAGGCGAGGCCATGCTAGCCGCGGACACGGGCTGGTAGCCATCAGTCGCAACATGCATACCACCAGGAGACCTGTGTGAGGTAGGAGGCGAGGGAGTATTGCGGTAACCGTTGAAGCCGCCCTCGGGGTGATGGATGTGAACACCGGCAGTAGCGTGGCTAGCATTCTCGTAAATGGTGTCTTGCATCTGGCCGAGGATATTGTCGATGTGGATGAGATCCTTCTGGGTGCGTGCGCTGGGCATGGGCAGGTAATATTGCTGCGCCAGAGGGTTCTGGCTAGGAGTAGGACCAGCGTGGACAGCGGGAGCGGGAGCAGGCTGGGGCATGTACTGCTCGGTAGCAGCCATAGGGCCATTAGGAACGGAAAGGTTACCGTGAAGGGGCATCAGGGAACGGCCAATCTGGGCATAGGATGAAGGGTCAATCTGGCGACGCTTGGCGCTGCCAAAGAAGTCGTCAACCATGTCATAGGTGCGCTTTCGGTCATAGCCTCCGGGAGCAGCGCTGTAACCAAGGTGCTCGGTACGGGCGTTGTTGATAGGGGGCTGGTTGAAGTAGAGACCATAGTTGGTAGAGGGCTGGGGAGCATAGTAACCACCGCTGGGATGGCCGGCCTGGTGTGCAAAGGCAGCTGCGTTAGTTCGCATCTGGCCAGTATGGTCATAATAGCTAGAGGGGCCTGGAGGAGGCGGATTAGCCTCGACGGAAGGAAAACCAGAGGACCACAGCCGTGGACTAGAATCGTGTTGTGACATACCCTTGGGAGGCTGTGGCCTGTAGTTGAGTCCACCCTGGGGATCCTGGGATGGACGAACAAGCACAGAGTCGTCGGCATGGGTCTGTTAAAGTGTGTGAGTTTGGCATGTACAGTTATACGCGGGAATCGAGTCTTGTTACCTTGACGTGCTTCTTCAAGTCCTGAGGACGCTTGAATGACTTGCCGCAGAACTCACACTTGTGAGGCTTAAGAGGAACGTGAACACGTATGTGCGAGGTGATGTGATCTCGCTTGACCGTGGTAGTTCGGCAAGAGTTCCACTGGCAAGTCAAGTTGAGGTTGTTTGTGCTCTTGCGACCAACATGGCGCTCACAGATGTGTTCCTATGTGAGGTCAATTTTTTGTTCTATCTTTTTCTTCTTCCTG
The DNA here is from genome assembly GCA_013184455.1 of Fusarium continuum. Taxonomy (NCBI): domain Eukaryota; kingdom Fungi; phylum Ascomycota; class Sordariomycetes; order Hypocreales; family Nectriaceae; genus Fusarium; species Fusarium continuum. The sequence goes on along the minus strand of JABCKB010000619.1, from coordinate 46,268 downwards.
TTCTTCTCAACTACTTACGTAGAGAACCTCTGGAGCAGGGAACTTTTGGTTGCATGCGTTCCATCGGCAGATGAGGTTATCGTCATTTGATGTTGAGGGAGCAGCGCTGCTCTGAGAGGTGTTAGAGGTGGCGCTGGGTGCAGGCGTCACAGACTTGGAATCGTTGCTAGCACTGCCAGACGACGAATCTGTTGATGACTGCTGCTGCTGTTGCTGCAGCTGAGACTTTTGCTCAGGAGCTGGAGGAGACATGATGGAATTATCTGATCTGATGTGATGAGGCCTGAAGCGCTTAAAGCTCGGTGGCTTTGAAGTGACTGACTGGCTGAGACTAGTCAGACAGAGTAAGGTCTCGTTGGGTATAACAAAGATAGTCTCTCAATGTAGGATCAGTCAAAACATGCTACAAAAGAAACAAGATGGGGTTGATTAACAGATAGATAGAGACGGATGGATATAGATGAATGAAATGTTCAAAAGAGAATTTGCCTTTGATAAATTGAGTTACGGGGGGATGTGCTCCCTTTACATTCACGCAAAAGTCTGGGCAAGAAGGTGAGAACGAGCGGAAAGTCTTGGCGGTCTTGGCGAAAGCGAGGAGGTACCGGTGGGAGGGAGATACTTGATTCACCATACCAATCGGAAGAGCCACGGATGTACTGTCACCCAGGAGTACGCCAAGTACGCAAGCGGAGGGAACGGTGCCAAGACTGCCAAGCCTTGGCAGTCTGGGCACTGCCCCTCATCGCGTCGCTTCTATTGGTCTTGGCCGTATTTGGGCCTCACACAAAGCTGGCCACCTACTGCGTCAAGTGTTTTGTCGTCCGTCACCTGAGGCATTGGCCATTGGCAGGCACCCTTTACCTTAAGGTACCGGCAGGTAGGTACTTTACCTCACCAGCTCACCTCAGTCACTCTCTCGAACAGATTGCCAGGGCAGGCAGGTCAGGGGTCCAAATCCGACTGGCAAGAGATGTTTGCTGTACGAGAAAGAGGTGTTGTTGGTTGTACGAACAACAACTGCATGCAGTATAAAGTTCATCAAGCAAGGAACAGAGGCTGATTTAGTAGACCGGTAACTTACAGTTAACTGTTGGAACCTCCCGGATCTATCGGGGAACCGTCAATAACCCCGTACAGTACCGTAGCTGACGAAAATCCTAATAAACTCTGCCGGAATAGGCCAGGTTCTGCTCTGTTATTCCCAGATTGCCGGGTATTGGAATTGCCTCTGCCGGTGCCTAGCTGAAAATCATCAGACAAAGCACGCAAGTTTAAAGACAACGGCAAACTTTATCAATGAAAGAGTAATAATAAAAAACGCCCATGCATATCCGTACCGTCGCTGTAGGTAATAACCGCCCATCGAATAAGCGACTGACTCGGGAGATCTGCTTCTCTACCAGTGACCTAAGCCAAGCCACGCACCCACACGACTCAATCTTTCCACCCATCTTACGGATACTCATCTCGGCTTTTTTCTTTCTTTCTTATTCTTCCCCGTATATTCTCCAGTAACCCAGCGTCTCTTCTTTTGGTTGCCCTTCTTTTTTCTCCGCCAAGACTGTCAGCCCCAATCTTAATCAAGGCTTGGCCCCAAGCTGCCAAGACCAGTGCCAAGATCTCTTGGCGTCACCCTAGGCCAAGACTTCTTGGTACGCCAAGCGCAGAGCCAAGCGCAGAGCCAAGCCCACGTTTTCCCCTTGTTATGCTTCTTTTTTGGCCTGTCGCCAGCCTGCCGCCCGCCTAGGCTAGGATCAGGTAGAGTCGATCACCCCAAAGTTTGGTCCTTCGGTTAAAGAATAGGTAGGGAAGATGCAGTCAGACATGTACAGACAGGGGACAACTTAGCTATAATGATGTTGAGAGATGAATGCTCAATTTCATTACTAAACATGAGAATCCGTTGATCACGTTTATTTTTTATTAATTTTCTACAAGAGCATCTGACCTACATGCGGGTCGTGTCGCGTTATCCAACGCTTCCGGATATTGATACTCCATATATTATCATGCGCATTGACCCGATATCATGCCTTTTACAACCTCCAAGCCCCCTTCTTCTGTCCAGTGGCAGCATAGTACAAGAGCATGTCATGGACAGACTATCTGATATCCGTCACATGTATCCATCCTTGTTTACTGTATAACTTGCAAAATAACCTGCTCTCCAACCTGCCGAGACACACAAGACGGCCAAGCATCTAATAAACTTCGTTGCTGCAACGCAACGGGCTGCGTTCGCACGACCTCTACCATAGAATACCCAGAGAACTATGATGCAGCCTCAGACCCTTGCAGGTTATGATCTTGTTGTTAAACATCGCCATAACAAGCCGAGGATCCCAAGCGTTGTCTTGCAGAACAACTATCCACTACACAATATCGACAGTGTGTAACGTATGTAATACAGTTCCAATCCTGGCCAGGGGAAAATGCCTCATCTATACTCCGTACTCTATACTCTATCCTCCGATTCCTCCTCTTCGTCCACAGGAACCCTCTCTGCCTCTCCTCCTCCCCAAATCTATTACCCCAGGCCAAGCACCATGATCCCATCTCTCTCCAGGCCAAGCAAAGCCAAGAGACCGCCTAGAACTCCTCTCTGTCCAAGCATCCCACTACCTTCCGCGCCAAGGTCTTGGGGATGACGACAAATGTGGCAGTGCAGGCCAAGAGTGTCCTGGTAGCACGCGCTTCGTCTCCTTCTTTTGGCCCTGGGTCTTGTGGGACATAGGCTTGCTGCTCAAGCTTTGTAGCCAAGACTATAGAGCTTTGGTAATCACCTCATTGCCTGACAAGGTCAAAGTGTCAGCTGTAGATTAAAGTAAAGGAGAACGTGTAGGTACTTCTACAACAACGGCTATCACCGATACTTACCGCCTTGGCATGATGGCATTCCCTTGGAAATGGGTCCGACTGGTGAGTTCAATACCGTTTTATGTGGAAGGTCGGTAATCAGCTTTTCTTGGCTTTGAGCTGTTCCCGAATATTGGGCATATAAGCAATACATAATAATAAAGTATACAATTGTGGTAAATAACAAGAGGTCTCCCATACATTCATAGATATCGTGGTGAAAACGGAATGCCTGATATTCACCAGATCAATTTCTGCTCAAGCCTTGCGCTTCACGTGTGCTAAAGTATTTCCCTCGCAATATTCACCATATACAGCCCATGAGGTCTATTGTTAGCATTCCCATCGCTACTGACAGCAATGTTGATAGTGTCATATAAAAGCTGCTCCACCTGTGAAATGCCAACCATAGGGTAAATCAAACAGCCAGAGGAACCTATCCCCAGGACGTGATACGCCCATACTACCTAGTATTCCATTGGCCCAAAGCTCAGAATTTCCTTGCCATCGAAATATCTTTCGAATAGTTTTTTGAAATGTCTCATCAAGTTTATTCAAAGCTTCGACTGCTCTCTTAGAGAGCCTGACGCAGACCAACACAACGGATTCAGTGTATACAAGACATGCATGCCAACTGAAAACATCAATTGTCAGTTACCTAACGTTAGGTAGTTGTTAGTCTTCCTTAAACACAGAAGAAAATGCGCTAAATATTCACAAAGCATCGTCCGAGGTTATCCAACACGTGACCATGATATCATATCAACTTCTCCTCAAATCCTTCCCTCTGCAGATTCTTCCAATTCAGTTAGTTACCTTCAAGTGTCAAACTTGAAACCTCAATCGAAGACAAGTTACTTAGGAGTGACTTCTTGCTTTGAACCCTTTTTGTCATCTCACCATCACTTGTTTACTTTGACTTCTCAACTTTAATACCAACACCAATAAATACGTCCCCAGCCGATTTCACCATTCTCGCAATATTCCCGAGCGGTCTTACCGACCAACCTCCTCGTTCTCGCAAACATTCACGCGGTCAATGTTATCGACACTTGATGTGGAAAGGAAAGATCAGAACTTCCATTGGTAAAGCTCACGTGGCTTCAGATACTAAGGACCAGGAAGCTATCTAATCCATCGCTGACCATTATGATTTTACTCCTTTTTTCAGTCTTTGTGCCCTCGGCAAACAAAAGACGCGAGGGCGAGCATATAGCGCTCGAGCCCAACTGGTTCCAGCCATGATATCATATCCCTATCTTGTACCAAGGGTCCATCCAACGTGTCCCTTTCGTCCCTTTCCTCCTCTATCTGATGACAATGATGCACCCCCGCCTCAAATGCCCATGAAAAAAAATGTTGATTAAACAAAGAGTCGAGAAGGTTGCGAAACGAGGCTATAAAGCTGGCTGCAACTGCCCACAAATGGTATAAAGATAATCGTCGTCATGATCCTCCACATGATGTTGAAGTGATAGGATCTGGTTATGATGCAAAGCCAAAACTTGGATAATCGGGTGTTGTAAAGCAAAAAAACCCCGAGGAAACGACTCAACATCGGAGACCAGCCCTTCCCGTCAAGGGTGTTGTCGTGTCGCTTAGGAACTTTGGTTCCTGGCATAAGTATGCGCCTTGAGGCTAGAATCGAACAGCCCCCGTGGAGCGACAGGAAGATCAAATGTCAAAAGGCAACGCCTCGACAACTGTGTCCCCTCAATAAAAAAGAAATAAACCCGGGTATTAGAAGATTCCAGTCCTGGACATGGCCGAAGAGTTTCGGTACAAGCCCAGCTCTTGGAGTGTTGCCCGTGTGCTGACCTTCAACAGCCGACGATCATTCATCTGTCTCGTAGACAAGATGCCGCCGTGTACCAAGACGCCAAAGAAGAACCGAGCCCATATTAAGAAAGAGTTTAGCCCGAATAAAAACGTGCGAAGAGAGCCGTGTCATCGTGAGAGTAATGTTGATCCAGAGGTCGCCGCCTCGGTCAGGGATGTGGGCCGACACGGCCTCCCCTTAAGCCAACCAAACCCAAATCAAATGCCTTCAGAAACCCCGAAAGCCCCCAAGAACGCCGCGCATGTAGAGAGGTATTATACAGAACCGAGCTGCAAAAGGGCCTCGACGGCCTCCCGCTCCTGTGCGTCAGAGGTACCCGCCAACGCCGAGAAGTCGATATTGAGTGTTTGGGGTGGACGCGCCATGCCGGAGCTGGCGGAGAAAGAACGAAGTCCACCTGGTGTATATGCAGAAGAAGACTGGAAGCCGCGGTCCGTCTGAGCCGCTGCCTGGTTGGGGTAGGACTCGGCTCGGAGAGCAGCAGCCCCCATCGTGGCCCAATCCTCATCGTCAGTCGCATCTTCAGGGTCGTCGTTCATTACGACGTCATCGTCCGGAGCCTCGGAGCACGAAGCGGATCCGGATCCATCCATGGACATCTTGTCAGCTTCATGCTCCATCATGGAGATGTCGTGATCATCATGAGAGAAGTGCACCGAATCACCGTTGCTCGATGCAGTGCTGAGTCTGGGTCGGTCCTGGCCTCTGCCGCCGTTCTTGCTGATGGGAATGCCCGCACCGTATGAAGAAGGGGGTGTTCCCTGTCGGTGTCGCGAAGGCTGCCCTCGCTTGCGAGCATCCCATCGACCCCATCCTACCTTTTCAAATTCCACCTCTCCATTCTGTCCACCTCCGTCGCCTCCTCGACCCTCCAAAGCTCCCACGACCAATCTCCGCGCCTTTGTTGGGGGAATTCCGGAGAACCCAGGGACCGAAGTCGTCAAGTACCCCATGATGTGTCTGATGGCCAAGGGACCGTGGTTGAGCAGGATCTCTGGCAAGTGGTACTTGGCGAGGAGAGAGCCGGTGATGGCACCCGAGGCCTCGAGGGTAGGCGAGATCGATCGGCGCCGATCTGAAGACTCTTGAAGATCCAGGTCTGAGTCTATAGGCTCAAGTTTGGCCTTCTGGAGCTGCGCCTTGAGCCCGTGAGGCGGCAGGTTGGGAGAGATAGAGTTGGGGGGAGTAGGGAGGGGTTGTTGAGGTTGTGTCACAGTCGCAGGGACGCTCCGAGCCGCTACAGCAGTTAAGTTGTCTCGGCTCGAGGAGGCCTGGGAGATATCACGAGCAGCCGCTGCCATGGTAGCCATGATTACCGATTGTCGGTCTTGTAGTATGCGCTTTCGAATGAGAAAGTCTGAGGGAGGGAGGTTACGGTCAGTGGGTTTGGTCTTGATGAAGAGGTTTATGTTGCGACGCGACCCTTGCCAAGTCGGGCTTGATGAGAGCGAAAAGGAGTTGTGGTCATAGGAGAAGGGTTCGTGGTTGAGTCACCGCAGACGGCGCACTGCGTCGGATCAGGTACGTACCTTATTCAGAAGCCGGATGTAAGGAGTGCTGGCAAGGTAAAGTTGCTGGCACGAATATGGCGATAGTATGGCAGGCCTGGGCAGAGCTGGCGCGATGATCTGGACTGTGACGAGAGACTCGGATACGAATCTTGGTGTTCCTTTAGTAGAGTTGTTGTTGTTGTGTTGTTTGAAGAAGAAAAGAAGACGGAAGCGTGGAAGGGATGCCTGGATTCAAGTACATGACCACCAAAGCCAAGCGCAGGCAGGTCGAACCCGTGTGAGTTGTAGCCAGCCCAGCCCAGCCCAGGTGGGTACGTACCTACACACTTGCAGTATCGCGAAATGCACCCAGCAACAACAGATATTGCAATGTGCCCTCCTGCCCTGCCCTGCCCTGCCTGGTGGAAGGCAATTCTCACCAGGCGGTACGTGTGCTGAGTCTAGGAACCGATAGGCGCAGTTGAAAGGCACGGGGGGGCGAGAGCCTGTGGTGTACAGAGTAAGGTGGGTGTGAATTTGGAATGCGCTCTTTTAGAAATTGAGACCGAATTCAAACGCCTTGGTTATTAAAACCACGCCCTCCAGTGGTACCAACGAATCAGAAGCCAGTCGCACGCTCACATCATCCACAGCCACAGCCCAAACAGGCCAAGCGCCAATTACGACCTCTTCCCCCCATGTTTTTGTTGGAGGCGTTTGGTTAGTGAAGAGGAAGACAGTGAGTGGCTTTGCTTTGCACCCAATGCTGATAAGGTTGATGAGGGAATGCTGATAGATATGAGATATGCACTCATTGCTGAGTGATACTGTACCATGCTTGGTGCTTTGGGGGTGCTTGCTTTGAGACAGGACCACCCAAACCGAAAGCCATAGATCGATCAATGGAAGAGCTCTAGAACCCAACAAGCAAGTGCCCCCTTTCTCTTTGATTCCACTGCTTTTTCTTCTTTCATGCCAAAAGTGGCCCTCTCCTTTGTTTCTGCTGGTCCATGTTGAAATTGTTTTCATGTCTTTTTCATTTGCTTGCAATTCCCAAGCAGCCGGTAGTCTAGGGAAACGAGAGGATCCGGGCCAGAGCGCAAACGGGGAAGCGAGCCGGACCAGTCAACCGAAATAAAACTGCCGTTTCATGCCCTAGTGAGCTCCAGCTTGGTTCAACGCAACGTCTACAGACTGGCTTGGGCTCTTTGCTACTGTCTCCCTTTCTCCAGTCCCGCGGGTTCTGGGTTCTGTCAGATTGCTCCAGCACAGCGTCAAATATCGGCTCTACTTCCGGATGACAACGATGAAAATTTCACTGTGATCACTCCGTCAACGAAGACAACCAAACAACTCTTGTGGCAGAAGCAGACGCGGCCAGGGCCCGGGTCCGGGTCCGGTCCTGCTTTAGGTCCGGACATCGGAGGTTTTCGGCACACGGAGGTATAATTCAGTCCACCATGATATGCCATCATGTGCAACATGTTGAGAGGTTACTGGAGACATAGACGGACGGAGTCGGGGAATTTGGGCCTCAAAACCCGGGACGGCGCGTCCAACTAACGCGGCACCAGTTTCGATCGTCATCGTGCTTCACAAGCTTCAAGTAGGGCCCAGCGATGGACCCCGTGTCAACGACGGATGGTTCTCATCTCTCGGCTTGATGGGGCATGCTTCTCTGCCTGTCAAGTTATGTTTGGTTTCCAATTTTCACGTACTCTGGGGATTAATTAGTTAGTCGTAGCTTTTGTGACTGTACCAGTGTCACTATTAGCGCGTGAGAGATACATCGTAATGTTACCTTTCGGCAAACGCCCTAGGCCACGGGGCCCAGGAGATTGGGGTAAGGTTGTTGGAGTCAACGAGTTAAATGTTAGTGAGGGATTGTGGCTGTTCGCGATTCAACATGCCTATACCAGATGATAGTGGCTAACATTCCATCCGCCCATCGCTTGAACCACTGGGTTGGCCGCATCGAGTTGAATTGATCATTGATGGTTGATTCATCAAAGTGATGACTCAACCGAAGGGGAAATCACTGGCGTCATGGTATTCTGCTCATGTTCATGGAAACGTGGTCGTCATGACATGCATCGCAAGGACATACCCATGGTCATGCGGATTGTAGAAAAATACTTGCCTCTATGGCTCATGCAAGAATAATGCATGCACCAAGTTGTACAATCGCCTTTAAAGCATGTAAGTCCAGCGGGCCCTTTTAGCACTCATCGACAGGGGTAAGGGGTCCTTCCTTGACTGGGAATATCAGAGTCATGGTCGGCCGTCCTGATGCGCCAGCTAACGGGCTAATTTCCATCATCATGCCCCAATTTGGCCTGGCGAGTATTAGTGAGTCCCTGGTTCTTTGAAAAGGAGGACTGAGACAGGGCATCAAAGTCTAAGATTCTGGTAAATTATTGTGTGTATATTTAACACGTATCAACGTGCTTTCAAACCCTCTGCTCGCTCAATGTACGGATACAGTAGGGCTAGAAGCATGCAGCGAGGCACGCTCCCGGCGAACCCAAGTCACCCGTGTTCCAACTGTGGCATACCGTGTTGTGCATCATGATGGGGGCGTGTTTCTATAAAGCCGTATCCAAGACATGGCGCACTTGTCTGTCCCCGTGGTACCGTTTTCGAGCTGTTACTCATACGGTCCTTCCTTTTGGCTTGGTCATTTGTGCAATCGATTGATATCAAGGCCTGGCGTTTTGAAGTTGATGAACAACCCTAACAACCGGTTCCAAAGATAGGACACCACTATCACGTTCACTGCGGCTTGTTGACCGAAGTACCTGTGTATTGCAGTCTTTGAGCGATTCGAAGCCAATAATATTCCACTTTGCATTCGCGTTTCCATGCAAAGTGATACCTGGCTAATCCCGCATAATCACTGCCATTTTCAGAAACTTCGATAGTTTATTGTCGATGGCCGAGCCCAAGTCTTCATAAAGATGCATTTGCGTACTATCTCATTCGCAAAACAAGTAGATCGGTTGTGTCAGATGTATCGGAATTTGGATGTTCACCCGTCATCTAAGGAAGCCGTCCTTGATGAGCGGCCGTCACGTTGACATGGTCCTTCTCTGTGATTGGACTCACAATGCCGTAAGTATTACCGGCCTTACTTCGTCACCTTTCCCCAGATGCCGATATCGTCGTCCAACAGAAAGTCTACTTCGGATGGCGGAGGCATCGGCCGGCCGACGGCTACGAATTTTGACGCTTCATCAAACCAAGCAAATCCGTCTTTGGGCGCCTGTGTGGCCTGTCATCCATTAATAAAACCCCACGTTGGACATTGCTGCGCCGTGGGCACGTCGTGAAAAAGGCGCTTCCCCGCGCATCGAAATGGTATAATGGACGAGACCCGGACACCGGACTCAATCCATCAGACCCGTTGCCCCGCGCTCTTGAGGCCCGAGGCTACGATATCGCATCGTGCGGGGGGCAGCAATGTCAAGTGGCTCCCGTGTCCGTGGACGATCCCGGTCTATCCCGCTTGAAGTCCTCCACACTGAAAGACCTCATCCATTCGTTCCCAACCAGGTGGTTGACGCACACGCTTCCCTGTCTCGCCTGTCTATTGCCAAGTTTAGCAGGCTCGTCACTGCCATGCTTACACCATTGTGACTTTTTGGGACATGGTTACAGCTGAGCCAACCCCGCCGCCAAGTCCGTCGCAACTGAGGGGTGGGTTGATAGATGTCGCCGCCGCCATATTTCAAGGCCATCATTGACGATACCCAAATCACATCATCCAGATCGTACGTGTGCATGATCCACCGGCTGATAGGCTTCAAGTCGGGCTTGAGTCTCACAAGTCTCGCGACCCACACGGGGGGTGCAGGTACGCTTTCGCTGTGTCGTCAGCTTCAAAGGTTGGCAATTCAATCCCAGATGACTTCAAAGATTCGCCGAGTTCCAAGATTTGGGTGTGGTATAGACTAAGGGTTCATGTGCCCTGAACGCCGAGGGCCCGAAGTCTCATGAGGCAAAGACGAATTCGCGGCATGCCTGATTGATCATGGTCAGTTACACGACGAAGTGAATTCGTGTTGCAGTTAATGAAAACGTACCGTTCGCAGAACCCCCAGTTTTTGCTGAGACTGCTCAAACACATGCTTGTATTGAGCGAGGCTCTCCCGTAGGACAGCCTCCTTGTTCGTACGACCCTCGCAAATAGCCTTCATCTTGATTTCCATCTCCTTGCGCAGGAAGGGCTTCCCTAGACTGGTCTCAAAGTTCATTCGATCAAATCCAAGTATCAGAGCCACTCCGAGCTGTGTAGGGATGAAGACTTTTATGCCGCCCCGGCCCCCTGATGACGATGACGATGAACCTCCGCGTCCACCTCTGCCTCCTCGGCTTCCACGTCCGCGTCCACGACCTCTTGTGGACGGACCTGTGTCTGACTCCTCGTCATCTGCCGGTGCTTGGCCTGATCGGCTAGTTGTAGCGACGTATTCCCTGTCCTGGATCTTTTGGATATGCTCAGCCATGGTGGCATCTGTGCCGATCCCGTTGGCATCCATGAGAGCGATCAGATCAGCCTCGGTAAGATAACCAGGCGCTGTAGTTTTCCCTTCTGTCATCATAGCCTCCGTTGGTTGAAAACGTTCTCCTTGTGTGAACTTGGGCAGTTCCACTGTGTTGTTCCATTTTTCATAAATGAACACGTCGAGGTAATTCCTTTCGAGAACAATAACTCCGTGGGCATTGAAGCGCTCCTCTCCAAATTCGAGCTCAACATCAGTCGCCATACCTTGAGCATCTTCCGAGCAGCAACCGAGAAACCGGCGGGCAACGTACTCATACAGTCGAGCCTCGTCGGAACTCAAAACGGAGGGTGAGGCATAAGTGATAGGATGGATAGGCGGATGTGCCTTGTCGTCGTGTCTTCCCTCCCTTGGTTGTTGAAAACCACCATTGACAAGGTTTTGTGCAAACGAGCCCCATCTCTGGTCCGTGGTATGTTTCTCAACCAGTGCTCGTAGGTTCATCCCTCGATCAAAGCGATCAGTCTCGGTTCGAGGGTAACTAATAAACCCCTTGTTATAGAGGCCTTCGGCGATGGTCATAGCCTGATGTCCACTCATGCGAAGTAATCTTGTGGCGGCCTTTTGTAATTCAACGGTTGTAAGAGGCAAGGGTTTGAACTTTCGAGTAGGTTTCTGCTGTACCTTTGTTACCGTTGCCGTTTTGGCCGCAAGACATCTTTCATAAAGAATGACTGTAGACATTCGATCGAAAAGCCTATTCCGCAGCCAAAAGAAATCGATCTTTTTACTGTCCCGGCTGTGCATTAACTTTATGCTCCAGAACGGTTCTGGAACGAAGTTTTTGACACGAAAGTAACGATCCACAACGAAGCCAAGCGTTGGGAATTGGCAAGAGCCTAAGCTGTCAGAAAGGAGCGTAGCTTTTGAAGACAGGGTACAACAAACCATAGCTTAAAGTTAGCCTTTCCAAAGGTCCGCCTAGAGGTCGCAGATTGTTTGTGATGAAGCGAGTGAAGGCATATCCAATGCGAAGATCCAGCTCGATTCTTGCAGCTACAGCGTGGACCTGCCTCTCATCTAAGGTTGCTAAGTTTCTGGCTGCCGATAGAACATGGCTATTATGATCAGCTACTATTCTGTTAAAAGACGGGACTGGAGAACGTACGCCCGTTCGACATTGCTGAACCTCGCCCGTAAGACCCGGATGCCTGGCTTGCCCTTTTGAGCAGCCTCGACAATTTCATTACCAATATGCTCACCTTCACGATCGCAATCAGTCCAGATTACTAAAGCCTGGGCATATCTTGCTTGCGATTCCAAATTTTGGGCAATTGTCTTCTTGTCCTTGTAGGGGTTAACATCAACTGATGCCAGTAAAGATGGGAAATCTTACCTCGCTGACACTTGTAACGATGGGGGCAGTGAACAAGGACACAGGAGGAGGTTGATACCAGTTTTTGTGTGCGGGCGTGAAGTCGACGTTGGTTAAGTGGCCAGTGACACAGGTCATGGTGACGGAGCATTTGCCCAGTTGCTGGCCAAAGTCAAAGTCGAACGAATAATTTTTTATGTATTTGTTTCGTGTGTTGTGCTGTGAATGCAATATTAGCACGATACTTTTCAGACTGGCGCAACGGTAGAATATCCTTACTGTTTCGATACGGCCTCCGGAAAGATGAGTAGCCACAGCCTTGGATATAGAGGGCTTCTCAGCCACACAGAGGACTTTCATTTTTGGAGATTTCTGTTCTTCAGAACGATGTTCTCTCTCGGTTGGAATATTTTCAGCCGTTGCAGTGATTACGAGAAAGGAGCGAAGAGTTGCCTCAGGCTTAGAGCGCAGGTGAAATTTTGCACCGAGGTAGGTAGGCACGACACGCACAGAGGGTTTGCCAAAACTCGATCAACTCGACGCGTTGCAACAATGATTCGCTGCCATATCCTTCTAGTGATATTGCCTTAGCAATCAAAGTAGGTAGCTTGCTGACTGATGTGATATACGGTTCGCGAAAACAAGTTGTAATCTCAATGTCCACCCTCGTACTTCGCAGCTCACTCACTCTCACAATATAATATTCACGATGGCGAGGAGAAACTAGCTAGCTCGAGACCGCCGAGGCTTGACGTTGAAAATTAGGTTGACTTGAGCCTCTTCAGTGGCTTACAATGGACAGCCACTAGCCACAGCGGCAGCATCCGATTCTTCCAGGGAGCTGTCCCCTACTGTAAGTGTTAGTGACCCCACAAACATGGACGGCGGGAGCCAGGGCAACAGGGGAGGATGGAATTCGTAGGTCACTTTTAAATCAATGACGCTATGGATCACCGGCTGTGCTCGAGTTACATAACGTGGGTGCATTATTAAAACAACACTCGGACTGCGTTCACATATCAGACAAGTTAAAAGCTGAACACCAATAATTTTTTACTCAGATTCAGAAACATGGCTCTTCCGTTTCTCAAGTCCATCGAGGACTGCGGCGAGTACGCAAAGACTGTCGAGCCCTTTATTCCCCAGCTCTATGCTCTTCCTGGGCAGATCCTCGACAACATCGCCAATCCTTCTGGGCTGAGGCAGTTGTATGTTGATACGAACCCACTCATATCGGCCTTTGCAGCTTCAGTTGCCCTTGGTTTCGTTTTTCTTGTCGTCTCGGAGATCAACAGGAACTACTCTCAGGTTGACCGCATGTGGAGTATTCTCCCCAATCTCTACATTGTCCATCTCTCGGTCTGGGCACGCCTTGCTGGTGTACCATCTTCGCGAGTTGATTTGATTGCGGCTGCTACAACTCTTTGGAGTGTAAGTGACCTTATATCTTTTTTTTCTTCAGCTATTCGAGTGCTGACTATTGTGTTACAGTGCCGGTTGACCTTCAATTACTGGCGTAAGGGTGGCTACGAACGGGGATCTGAAGATTATCGATGGTATGGTGGCCACCCACTGATAAGGGTTCATTCAGCTGACATCTTGCAGGGCCATTCTTCAGAAATACGTACCCAGATTCGTCTGGTTCATCTTCAACATCACGTTTATCTCGTTTATTCAGAGCGTTCTGCTCTTCAGCTTCTCCTGCGTCCCCGCATACACCATTCTGCTCTCCACCAAGTTTGAGCCAGATGTTACCACCGCTGACGCTGTTTACTTTCTTGCTATGGTTGGTCTTGTCTACAGCGAGTGGGTTAGTGATGGCCAACAGTGGAGTGAGTGTCCTGCGTCCCATACAGACGAATGAATTTGACCGTTGAATAGATTATCATGCGGCCAAGCACCAGTATCAGGCAGAGGCCAAGGTTCCTCGGGGGTTCAGCTATACTCAAGCTGATCTCGACCGAGGCTTCAACACCTCAGGGCTGTGGGCTTATAGCAGGCATCCCAACTTTGCTGCCGAGCAGCTAATCTGGTTCGTGCTGTACCAGTGGAGTTGCTTCTCTACCAAGAGCATATACAGTTACACATTCACCGGTTCTGCTGCTTTGATTTTGCTCTTCCAGGGCTCAACTTGGCTCACCGAGCTCATCACCGTTGGCAAGTACTCCGAGTATCCAAAGTACCAGGAGCAGGTTGGCATGTTTATGCCCAAGTCCCTCCGACCCTACAAGACCCCTCCGCCCAAGGTAATTCGAACCAGCGATATTGCCAAGAGGATGGAAGACAAAAAGCAGGCTTAAATTGGCTTTCTACAGCCATAACACATGGTTTTACCTGGCCTACGGATCAGGGCTGTCTGTTAATAATTAATGCAGAGTGGCACTCCAAGTAAGAAGGGGTAAAAGATTGGGGATGCAAATGTATGGGTAGTCTATAATCTATGCGGTGATCCATAGCAGTCTACTGCTTCTCTGCCAGCCTAAGATCACTGAACTTGTCGGCGTAGAACGAAGGTACAGCGATAGCATCCTCCTTCTCCCAATCCTCCTTCTTATGCACGCCTGTAGACACGTGCAGAGTTCCGCCCAGCCGACCCTCAACACCGAACTTGATATCGGTGTTGAGTCGGTCACCAACCATGCACGTTCGAGCGCGGTCAAGTTGAAATTTTCCCTCGACGGCGTCCATCATGGCCTGACTAGGTTTTCCAAGCGCCAAAGGCTGCTTTCCAGTGGCGTGGACAACGGGAATATGGCAAGACCCGGCGCCAAGGAAGAAGTCGTGGTGCATTGGCAATGTTGAGTCGACGTTTGTAGCGAGGAATACGGCTCCCCGCTTGATGTAGTGCATGGCGTGGGCATACTTGAGGTAGTTGACGTGGTAGTCGAGGCCGCAGAGGACAACTCCCACCTCAGGGTCAAGCAGCGAACCATCAGCGATGCCCTTGAAGTCATCGTTTGTAATATCCCGCCGGAAGGCCTCATCCGTACCTCCGACGTGAGCAATTCCTTCCGACTCGAGCTCCTTCTCGATTCCCGCCTCTCCGATAATGAACACCTTGTGCTTACCCTCGGGGAGCTTCAAGATGCGGGAGATATAAATAGCGGCAGAGTAGCTGGAACCAAAAACATCATCCTTGTCGCTTGGGATGCCAAGACTGGTGAGTTTTTTCAAGTACTCATCACGAGACTTTGTCGAATTGTTTGTTACGAAGACAGTTCGCTTTCCTGTGTTGATGTGAGTGTTTGGTTCAGATCGTGAGTATAAGTAAGCCAACCTTTTGATCTCAGTAACTGGATGGTTTCGGGAACTCCCTCGTACACATGATCACCGGACCATAGGACGCCTGTATGAGTCGAGTCAGTCAGTCAGTCACTGTTTGTAAAGGATCCTTCAGTTCGTTTACCGTCACAATCAAGGAGGAAGACCTATTGGTAAGGATCAGTCTGAAGTTTGACCATGAGTAAAATTAATGACTCACATCGAATTTGTCGATGAACTCGTTAATCGCAGCAGCATCTCCGGTGATGTATTTCGGTGTCGTTGTCATCTTTATGTTGTGGACTGATACTGTACAATCGAAGTACGGTATTGTTGGATGTGATCGACAAGAATCTCAGTTGACTGATTCAAAAAGTTGGATCGTCAACGACCTTTGGCGGCGATTGACTCGGCGAGTTATGCTTAGTCATGAAGGGAAATGATACTGAAAGGTGATGAAGCTGGAGAATTAACAAAAATGATCAAATGAGACATTGAAACATAATCGTAAACAATCGCATAACGATGGTACTCAATTATATATTATGGATACTGCTTACGAGCCCTTCTCCTTGGGCAATTTCAGGTCTGATATGTTGGTGTAGGGTAATGCCGTGAACATTCACAACCACCTAGGTAGCTAGGATGAATGGATGCTGAATGACTCGTTGATTAGTTGCTGCAACCCAACCACTATTCATGCGGCAGAAAACGATCCTGCATGCCAATTTCTGCATTATGCTCCGGCACCCATGCAAAGGTCGCTATTTCCAAACCCCGATACCGAATGATTAGTCAGAAGCAGATGCTGTGCTGTGCTGTACAGTAGTGAACCCTTCCCGAGTGGCGAATGTCAAAATAGAAACCTTCTCGCCGGCTTCCACAAGCAGTGTTTGAATGATCATGATAGCCTTCCTATTGGCTCGTCAGCTCCGCCACGAGTAATAGGGTCAGCCGCCGTCGTCATGGGTCAGTTTTCTAGAAATCCACGTTTTTCTTCGGAAACCTTTTTTTTCTTCAAGCAACGTTGGAGATAGCGGGCTATATCCGTGATCCAACCTCGTAACTACTCGTACCTTGTGATTAACAGTACCGGGTGATTAGTGCTCGTTAACCTCCGAGGCGAGTCTCCTACACCTGTCACCTGGCCTAACAGACCGACATACGCAACCGAGAACATGGAATACAACATCCCATTCACCGCTCTGGTTGCTTCCGTATCAAGCGTGGCGGCGTGGACTCTGAAGCTAGAGCCTTCAGGGTCCCCACGACACGGCTACGATTCCGTGATCGACTAAAGGGTTTCCACTTAATTGTGAGAAGTTTTGAAGCTGACCCAGCTAAGTATCTACGTAATTATAAATATGAATAAGGCCGCCTGGAGTTGAGTTATCTGGTTTTTTTACTTAGACTCTTTCATCCTTTTACATTTGTGCTATCAAATTTCCAGAGCGAAACGAGCGCAAACAGAGGCACACGATAAATTTGCAAACACTATTTCAAGCAAACTTTTCTTGACCGCAAACCTACCCATAGACGAACATCCTCTAAAGAATTAAGTCTTGTTCACATCTCCCTCGCACAATACACAATATGTCTCTCAACCCTGTGGCACCCACCAGCGTCGCCGCCACCTCCAGCAACGCCAATAGCTACTTCAGCAGTGCTATTCACAAGACACAGTCCACCGAGACAACCCCTGTATCTACTCCCGGACTCAAGGCCGAAGAGTTTGACCACGTTCTTGGTCACAAGGCTATCCCTGTCCTCAATCGCGATTTCCCCAAGCCGACTGATGAGGTCGACGTTCAAACCATGCTTGACCGTCAGCCTGGACGCTGGACCATCCAGGGCCAGATGGAGGCAAATCAGCGCCGAAGCAAGCAAGCCCATAACGAGGAGCTGCTTAAGGCACAGCGCATTCGAGACCTTGAGAAGGCTAAGGAGGACCTCCGCGCCTTTCACGGACATCTTCGCACTGGATCTGGAGCATGGCGACCTTGAATCATATGCGCAAGGCTTTCTGAACCGAGAGCTTTAAGAACTGTACCGGTTCACATGTCATGAAAAACCAGTTGGCGCAATGTTTACAAGGCTATACCAGAGAGTTCAACGAATTACGATACAACGAATAGACATACTACTAGATTATCGCTATTGTACGATGGAAGATAGAGGCTAGACTAGATCGAGGAGAGTGTTGGCGTTTTATACCAGTTTAGAGCATAGATCAAGAATTCGATTTTCATCAACGCATTGATCAAGCAAGATCTGCAACGGACAGCACGCGACCACCCAGAGTGAAGCCGTATCCGACGGCAGCCGCGAAAGTGATCAGATTGAACAGAGATGAGACGCCGTGCAGTACGCCAAACTTTTTGTTTAGCGCCTTCATCTCATCCGAGTGAGGACCCTCAGCATACCACTCCTTGCCGTCTCGCTTAACTATTGACATGTCAGTATCATCCTAGAGCTACTCGAAAACACTGCCCGACAAACCTTGACCACGTCGCTGCTTCATAATCTCAACTGTCAAAGGTAGGAAGACGGTGAGGTTGACAGCGCCAGTCAGAGCCATGATGCTGATGGGCAATAGAGAGTGCCAGCGAGCAAACTCCGACACCAAGCCCGCAGGGCCATTTGAAAGACCAATCAGAGCATTTCCGGGATAGGTCAGAGCTAGAATACCAGGCAAGACTGTCTGGAGGCCAAAGTAGATGGGGAAGAGCTTCTGCTGGATGGCGGAGAAGCTAGGACGATCGACCGTCCTGAACATTACGATGCCATTGATGAAGGACTATCGAGTTATTAGTGCTGGAAACAGATTGCACCGGTATCAGATGCGTACATGAAAGAATGTTGTTCCGAGGAGCGTTCCATAACTACGTCTAGTTAGGCTGTCTTTACTTGAACTGCAACTGAATCAAAAGGCTTACGTGATGATGTGGTAGGGAGCCGGCGAGAAGACGACGGCCTTTGCTGTGCTTGCCATTGTTGCTGTGTGTTCACTCGTGAGTGAATTTGATGAAGATGTATCAAGTTGTTGGGCTCAGCCGAGGTTTCCACATGGGCAGATTATACCCGGTTGATGATATCATGGATGCTCTCATTGTATATCACGTGACCATATTCCTCGATATTATCCTCCGAGGCGAGCTATGATGACTTGTAAGGACCCATACAGGTACCTGATAAGTAGACGACAGAGAGAGATAATGCTCCTCATTTGGTATCCTTGACGAGTTACTTGCTTGTGTATCCAATTGTTTGTTCTTTTTAAGTGCCCAAACTATGATACAACGCCCACTATTACCTATATATCCAACTATGCGCATGTCAAGAGTGACAACAATTGTCATAT
Source organism: Fusarium continuum (assembly GCA_013184455.1). Classification (NCBI taxonomy): domain Eukaryota; kingdom Fungi; phylum Ascomycota; class Sordariomycetes; order Hypocreales; family Nectriaceae; genus Fusarium; species Fusarium continuum. The sequence continues at coordinate 27,580 of JABCKB010000619.1, read as the reverse complement.
GTACACGCCGCACCATGAATTTACCCATAAATACAAAGAACCATTGCTTATGGGATAGTTGATTACTATAACTTTGTAGAAGATCCAATCGTGGGATGTTCCATGTAATCGACATGGTAGGTCCCTGTCACAGCCACGTGACCTGGCGTCTAAGACGCGCCCGGTCTCGTCTCACTCATCGGCTGCCTTCTGCTGCCTAACGATACCGGGGTTCGCGATGGGAAACTGGTTGCGACTGCCACTTATTTAAAGGTGCGAACCGGTCCACAAAGACTCAACTCTCGCCTTCGATCTCTTGGCAAGTTTGCTCAATTTCGTCGCAGTCACAACACAAAATACCTTCACAATGGCTGAAAAAGAGGCGACCATTTTTATCCTCGACGTCGGATCTACTATGGCCCAGACTCACAGCGGCAGATCACAGTCGGACTTGAACTGGAGCATGCAATATGTGTGGGACAAGATTACAGACATTGTTGCCGCAAATCGAAAAACGCTGTGTGTTGGCGTGTTGGGCCTGAGAACAGATGAGACCGACAACAAGCTACAAGAGGATGACGGCTATGAGAATATAGCGGTGCTACAGGAGATGGGACCGATGACCATGCCATCACTGAGGACTCTACAGTCCCTCGTAAAACCGAGCAATACCTGGTCCGGAGATGCTATTTCAGCCATTGTTGTCGCGGTTGACATGATGGATACTTTTACTAAAAAGCTCAAATGGAACCGACGGATTTTTCTAGTTACAGACGGCCAGGGGCCAATGGATGCGGATGATCTGAGCGACATCTCTAAGAAAATGAATGAGTCGAATATCCAACTCACTATCTTGTAAGCTGATGTCGCTTTTCGGGGTCACAGTTTTAACATGCCATAGGGGCGTAGACTTTGATGATCCAGACTATGGCTTTAAGGAGGAGGACAAGCCGAGTTCCAAGGTCAGCATCGCTCTGCACAACTCCAATTTCATGATTAACTCTTAGCAGGCAGAGAATGAGAAAGCCCTCAGATCACTCGCCAATGATTGCCAAGACGGTGTTTTCGCGAATATTGCCGAGGCCATTGACGAGCTTGACACCCCTCGAATCAAAGGAGTGAAGCCTTACAAGACATTTGACGGCGCTCTGACACTCGGGGATCCTAAAACGTTCCCTGCTGCTATGAGTATCAATGTTGAGAGATACTTCAAGACCCATCTCGCACGACCTTTGACAGCAAGTACAGTAGTTGTCAAGTCGGAAGGTGCCCCGGAATCTGAGGCTGCACAACAAGCTGAAGGTGATGATATGGAGGGAATCGAGTTTTCTGCAGTCAAGCAAGCTCGATCATATAAGGTCAACGACCCAGATGCGCCAGGAGGAAAGAGAGACGTCGAGTTTGACGATCTTGCTAAAGGCTACGAGTACGGCCGAACAGCGGTGCACATAAGTGAGTCGGAGTCTAATATCACCAAGATCGAGACACAAAAAAGCTTCTCGATTGTGGGCTTCATTCCGTGCTCCAAGGTATGTCTACCTCCAATTACCACCTTCTCCTCATTGCTCATGATGTTAAGTATGAACCTTTTCTCAACCTTGGTGAAACTTGCGTGACAATAGCACGCAAGTTCGATGCCAAGTCTGCTCTTGCTCTTTCATCGCTTGTATGGGCTCTCTCCGAGCTTGAGTCTTATGCGATTGCTCGGATCGTACCCAAAGACGGCAAAGATCCGCTATTGGTGCTGCTGGCGCCTGGGATGGAACCGGATATGGAGTGTCTCTATGATATCCCTCTACCCTTTGCAGAGGATATTCGAAGCTATCAGTTCCCTCCTTTGGATAGGGTAATCACGGTTACTGGTCAGACCCTTACCAAGCACCGGCTGTTGCCAACAGACGAACTCAATGATGCCATGAGCGATTATGTCGACGCCATGGATTTGTCGACATATGGTATGGATGATAACGGGTATGTTCAGTTTCGACTTGGTATTTTCAGTGGCTAACTATAGTAGTGACCCGGCTGAATATGTGCCCATCGACGAGACATTCAACCCTACTATCCACCGAATCAACCACGCTGTGAAATCACGGGCAGTATACCCTGAGAAGCCGGTCTCAGACATTCCACCTACTTTGCTACAGTTTGCTCAATCACCACAGGATCTGATTGAAAAGGTTCAGAGCAAAGTGGACACTCTCGTTAAAGTAGCAGATGTCAAGAAAGGTTTGTTCTACATCCTATGACGAGCACAAATCACAACTAACTGGATACAACAGTACCACCCAAGGCCAAGGGCAAGCGTGGCAGAGAAACTGTCAAGCCCATTTCAGGTCTTGATGTGGACGCTCTTCTGGGTGAGGAAGAGAAGGGCGACATTAACCCCGATAATGCGGTGCCCGAATTCAAGCAGATGCTTGCCGCGACGGAGGAGCTCTCTCAAATTGAGGATGCTGCAAAGCAGATGGGCATAATCATTTCAACGTTTGTCACGGAAAGCTTTGGCGATACCAAATACCAACGCGCTCTCGAATGCTTGGGTGTGATGCGGGAAGAACTCATCAACCTCGAAGAACCCGGATTGTATAACACTTTTGTGCAAGGCATGAAGAAGCAGCTGCTTTCTGGGGCTCTGGGAGGCGACAGGCGAGACTTTTGGTTCAAGATGCGATGGGGTCGACTCGGTCTTATTGACAATAAGCAGTCGGAGGTGTCTGAGGTATCCCCAGAGGAAGCAGACGAGGCAAGTTTTGCAATTATGAGTGCAACTATCAATAATTTGCTAACCTGTAATAGTTTTACAAGTCAAAGTAGACTCAACATGTACAAATATGTTTGTTGCTGTTATAGCTAGTGCGGGCGTTAATGTATCAAGACAACATTTGGCTGGTGCTTGTAGATTCATTCGTACCTATGCAGACATGTACAGGCAGGCAGCTGTAACTTTATCTGCCATTGGCAGTGCCAAACCAGTTGCCGTTGAACAAAATTACCATCGTTTTGAATTATCCCATATACCTATGGCAGTGAATCATCATCACCCCTACCTACCTCTATTGACGAATGAGACTAGAAGGGCACATTTTTGTGCTGCCCTTTTTTCTACCCCCCTCAGCACTGCTCGTGCTACATCTGCTTCTGTGAAGGCTTCCCACCTGTCAGCCTCCTGCTGCCTCTCAAGCACCGCCATATGCATTTCATTTCTTCTCTCTTTCACTCTGATTCTCAACCCGCCTCTTCATTATTTTCTGATTAATCAATAATTCTTTTTTCTTTTCCTTTTTTTAATCTTCTTCTTTTTTCTTTTCCCCTTAACAGAGCAAACCAGCCGCCATGTCAGACCTTGACGCCCGCCTCGAAAAGCTGCAGCTTCTCCTCGGGCAGGGCGTTAAGCTTGTGGATAAGCCACACGACGATGAACAAGAAGACAACAACGCATCAAAGAACTCGCTCGGCGGTGGATATGACAACAGCTTCGGAATGGTCATGAGCGATGACTGGATCATGGAAGAGGAGAGAATCGCTGCTGCAGAGCAGAACCAGCTGCAAGCCGATGCTCATGCCGCTAGAAAGCAGCTGCTCGCGGCCAAGAAGGCAAAGGCCTTATGCAACTCCAAGTTCCGCATCGGCCAGCCCGTCAACAAGGATTTTACCTTCTGCCCACTCAAGGTCATTGTGTCGTATCCCGAGCGCTTCATCGGCAAGGTCAATAAACCTCGTGTACGTGTTACTGCCTACAATACCGTCATCCACTAGCTGACCGTACCACAGGCGAAGCCGTACTTCACCAGAATCCTCAAAAACAGAACCTGGGACTTGTAAGAGCCTCCTTTTGTCATCTTGTTCTCGATGCTAACCGAGAAAGCTTCTATCTCCACGACCCAGGGGAGCCAGCCAGAGATCCCTACCTCTTGGTTCCATCGGCCCAGTTCGAAGTCTTCTTGGAAGAACTCAATCTCGAGCTGGGAACTTCACTCAAGATCCCCTCGGGCTTTAACACTGACAAGTTTTATCTCACGTTTGGCGAAGGAGACACCCCACGCCCTCGATACTTGAGACGGTCCGAGGGAGAGACGTCCCTTGACATCCGACCATGGCCTACCATCGACCCCGATGACATCAAAGCCTTCAAGGCCGCAACTCCACGTGAGCAGCTGACCTGGAGGTCCAAGATGCGAGTCGTTAAGTCCGGCTTCGTCCCAAAGAAGGGCAATCCGGACAAGGCGGCAAAGAAGAAAAGTCACAGAGATCAGATGCTTCGCAACACTCTAGCCTATCTTGGCCTCCTAGGAGACCCCAGTGGCCACGACGTTGTTTTCATTTGTGTCGATGTTGAAGCCATCGAAAGAAAGCCAAATCCCATCTCTGAAATTGGCTTCGCTATTCTCGACACGCGAGACATCAAAGGTGTCGATCCTGGGTCTGTCGGACGGGGCTGGTGGCCCAAGATCAAAACTCATCACCTTCGAGTGTATGAGTATGCTGGCTTGCGAAACCATCAATTCGTAAAGGGATGCCCCGATGCATTCAACTTTGGGTAAGTAGGCCATTCTGCTTATAAAGCCGATTAAAACTTACTGCTTTCTAGAGCGAGCGTATTCCCTCGTGAGTCTCGGGTTGGAGAGACAATCATGGGCATCTTGGATCCGTTCCTTGACTACCAACGAAGCATCATTGTTGTCGGTCATGATGTGAAACAAGACATCAACTACTTCAGCGAATTAGGTATAGACCTACGACTTCTCGCAGGGCTGGTTGAGCCCATCGACACCCAGGAAATCCATCAAGCTTGGTGCGGCACAACCAACGGCCGAAGCCTTGGCGCCGTGCTCAACGACCTGGACATTGCAAGCAAGAACCTGCATAACGCAGGAAATGATGCCCACTACACGCTCTGCGCTATGCTTGGGATTGCGCTGGAACATGTCCGCGAGGAGGACGAGCAGAGCAACGAGATGCTCAACAAGATTGACTGAAGAAAGAGGCTTCAGGACAAGAACAGGTTAGACATGGACTAGATGATGAGACGCAAGAATTACGTATCAAATAGAGCAGAAAAAAACAGGGTGAGAAGAGAACGGGTCGTTAGCGCCCTGTATTCATATAACATTCAGCCTAGATAGGCTTAACGACGGCATGTCCCATCACCCAGCTCCAGGGAGCTACCTCTTAAATCCAACAAACGCCATCGCTATGGAAACAAGTAGTGTACATTATACACACGCGGCCATACGCCTACGCTGAGACTCCAGTCGTTGATTATATTTTGGTGAGGTCCACGTATAAATCTTCATGGGACGCATTTTGTCGCACCAAAGTTAGAGCGGCAGTTTTGGAGATCGTGACAATTTTAGCCGTGTTTGTCCAGGAATTCCTTGGCCTCGTTGACCTTGGTCGCAAGGTAAGGGCTACCGCCTCGATCGGGATGGTTGAGAAGCATGAGGTTTCGGTGAGCCTTGCGGACCTTGTCTTTGGTTACGGCCCGCTCGCTGGGGAAGATATTAGTGCGCTGTTAGACGTGTAAGGAGAACCGTGAGAGACATACTTGAGAGAGAGGATCAGAGTCGCCTCCTTCTTGGTCATCTTGGGCTCGAAACCACCCTTGTAGAAAGCCTTGCCCATGGCTCCCACGCCGCCGCGCGAGCGTCGCCATGCGACGAGACCAGCTCGGCCCTGCGAAAGGTGTTAGTGCCATGAATAAAAGAACAGCGGTTGTTGGCGACATACCAAAAAGGCAGCGACGGCAGCGCCGGCACCCCAAGCCATAACGGAAGCCATTTTATAGAGGAATTTGGGCCTTGAGAGACGTAGTTGGGTGAGGTATAGATATTCGGACCCTAGACGACAAATCGGGGTTACTGAAAGTTTTCCAAGTCCTTCCGGCGCGGATCGGAGGGACACGGGTGCAAGTTTGTCCGGGTGGGTTTTATCGATAAGACGAGAGACCCACAGCTGGCTGGCAGAACAAAAAATTTCTTGAATGTCGCGGCGGAAAAAAGTACAGTATCACCAGCCAGCGGGGTGGAAGTTGAATTGAAGTTGTTCTGGTCATAAAGACCACCACCAAGGCAAAATGAGGTAAGTCTTTGACTTAAATTGGCTCTATATTAGATGCTTGTCTTGATCGAGGGTATTCCTTTGGAATTTACACTTCTCGAGGACGAGCATCTACAACCAAGAGCTCAAGCTCTACTTTGAATTATAACTAACCAATTGCTTTAGAATCGAAACCTGTTACTTCTGCAGTCGCCCTGCTTACCCCAGTAAGGGCATCACATTTGTTCGCAACGATGCCAGAGTCTTTCGTTTCTGCCGCAGCAAATGCCACAAGAACGTACGTCTACAACATCCCGACCTACCAAGGACTTCGGACTTCACACCGCTAACACAGTCTTCTCTCTACAGTTCAAGATGAAGCGTAACCCTCGCAAGCTCAAGTGGACAAAGGCCTTCCGCAAGGCCGCAGGCAAGGAGATGACGGTCGACTCGACGCTGCAGTTCGCCGCCCGCCGCAACGTGCCTGTCCGCTACGACCGAGATCTCATGGCCAAGACCCTCAAGGCCATGGAGCGCGTGTCCGAGATCCGATCCCGCCGCGAGCGCGTCTTCTACAAGAAGCGCATGGCTGGCAAGCGTGAGCGCGAGCTCGCCACCGCCCGCAAGCTGGTCGCCGAGAACGAGCATCTCCTGCCCCGCATGCGCGGCAGCGAGAAGAAGCGCCTGCGCGACCTGGGCATGACCGAGGAGGAGATCGAGGAGATGGAGCCCGAGCGCGAGAAGTCCAAGGCGTTCGGTGGCGAGAAGAAGAAGGTTGCCATTGCGCTCGAGGTTGACGAGGACGATGAGGACGAGGAGGGAGAGAGCGGTATGTTTGAGGATGAAGACGACGAGGACGAGGACGGCGATGAAGATGACGAGATGGATGATATCGACATGGACGCTGATTGAGCGGGAAAAAGCAACGGGTGGGAGAATCTAAAAGAAAAAGTTTTACATGTCCATGGGCCAACACAGAGACAGCGAAGGGTCTACGAGGCAGGGCGTTATGGGTGTTTTTGATTCGAAGGCATACCACGGCGTTGGGATACTATTAGAGAGAAACCATGTTCTTCGTCACACACACACACACCAACCAAGCAAGAGTTGGTTCTTTGCGATGTGACTTGACGGAATGATTTGTGTTCCAGAGTATCCCAAGAGGCCCAACCAAGTTGCCGCTCTACACTTGGCCAACCATCTTTTGTCGGTTCGTTCCGGGGTTTTTCACAACAAGACATCTGGAATAGTTTGACAGATATTTTATCTACAGCCAGCTTTGCAGTCGTTTATTTATGATTTAACCAAGTTGCCTCTTACTCGAAAGACGGATAATGCGGCGGAGCTAGTAAAGAATTGACACCTCATGACCATTTGCTTGCCTTGCTCATGATCCCCTCCCCAGACTGGATTAGGCAATTGGAATAAAGTGCCGTGTGATAGGACAACGTAAGCTCAACCTTCAGCGTAGCAGAAACATGGGGAGGCCTTGTAACTTATCGCCCGCAGAATCCGTGTTTAAGGCTGAAGAAAGAAGATTTGGGTTTTTCTCCCCTTGGTTTTTGTTGATCAATCACGTTGATCTTTGCTTATCATCCCCGTCCTGCATGTCTTAGGCACAAGCTAGTTAGTGATTCGTAAGTCAGAGAGACCTAAGTTATTAGGTGCTGTAGCTATCCGTATGTTGCAGGCACAAGGGTCCATCTACTTTTTATCCTTTGGTCCCTGGAAAATAGCTCTTTATCTTTCCTTCTCCTTTCTTTTTGATGAGTCTGCTGTTTGCGAGTTGTTAACCTGACTGTTGCTTTGTTTTAAGCGCCAGATCCACTCTAAGTTGTCTTCCTACCAGATATACCCCAAGTTTGCCTTTTACTATGAGTGAAAAGGCGACTGCAGAGGCAACGCCTCCACTGCGAGGACGATATCAGCAACGGCCGCGCAGATCCAACTTCTCTACAGTCCTGGGAGGCTTGGCTGCTGTTTGTCTCATCGTGTTCTTCAATCACCGACCTCACCCTGAACCGGCTGAAATCACGGATCCTGCAGCGAAGCCATGGAGCTGGGTTAATGTGAGAAATAGGCTACGAATAACACGGTTGATGAGCTGTTACTGATTTCCAGTAGGTCAAGCCAAGCCGAGAGCTGCAGTGGGAGCCATGCTATGAAAAGTTTGAGTGTGCGAGACTCGACGTGAGTAGTCAGCCATCTGTTATCTCAATCTGGCGTAACTAACAACAGCCAATATCTAGGTCCCCATGGACTGGCTTGAGCCTTCAGATCATAAGCGGGTTGTTCTTGGGGTTATCAAGCTACCAGCCAAATCCAGGGACAATTCCGTTTCTCCTCTATTCGTTAACCCCGGTGTATGCTCCTCTGCGTTTCTAAATTTGATAGCCACAGAAACTAACCTGATAACTCAAGGGACCTGGTGGTTCGGGAGTCTCTTTCGTGAGAAGAAGTGGCCATATCCTACAAGCAGTTGCGGGCGATAACCATGTGAGTTTCATGAACCAAAACCGAAGCAGCCTCTTACACTCAACTTAGGATGTTATTAGTTTTGACCCCAGAGGAGGTAAGTAGCGCCAGTTTCTGACCAACGACACTGCAGATTAACTAAATCTTCTCAGTCGGCGTCTCTACACCCCGTGTCGAGTGTTGGGGATCTTCCCAAAAGCGCAAACTTTGGGCTCTTCAAGAAACACCCGTTGCCGATGAGCATCCAGGACTCATATACGATGCCTACGCCCGTGCCTCAGCCTACTCCAGCATCTGTGAAACAGCAATGGAGGAGACGGGTATCATGCGATTCCTTGGGAGCGCATCCATCGCTCGAGATATGCTCGAAATCCTCGATAAAACTGGACACGAGAAGCTTCGCTACTGGGGACTCAGCTATGGCACTATTCTTGGCGGTGTCTTCGCTGGACTTTATCCTGAGCGTGTGGAGAGGCTGGTCAGCGACGGTAAGTCTTAAAGGCTTGTAATTCTTATCTTCTCATAACTAACTCGATTGATACAGGAAATGTTGACTATCATGACTGGTTCAACTTGGATCATAGTAACTTTGTCTCCGACACAGACACCATATTTGAGGCTTTTGATACAGCCTGCCACAAAGTTGGACCACTCAAGTGCGCTTTCTATGCCGACTCACCAAAAGCCATTGAGAAGCGTCGAAGCGATCTTCTCGCCCACCTCAAGACGTCGCCCGTATATCTACCCGCGTGGTCACAAGGGTCGGGCCCTGAACTACCCGTCCTCGTCTCCTACTCTCACCTCCAGCGCCTCGTCCAAACCTCCATCTACTCCCCGCTCAAGAAGTTCCCCCAGCTGGCGCGCGTATTCGCCGCTCTGGAGAAGGGCGATGGGGTACCGTTTTATGAGATGGCCCTTGAGAGCCGCAACAAGAGCCTCGACGGGGATATGTGCGAGCTGGGAGACACTCCCTCGACGAGCCCGCTTGAGACGCCCATGGAGCTCGACGCGTTCCCGGCCATCATGTGTCTAGATTCTGAGGCCGTAACCGACACTCCGCAGGAAATCGCAGCCTACTTGGACAGAATCACAAATATTAGTCGCTACGCTGGAGCCGCAAATTCGAATTTCCGAGTTTCATGCGTAGGAAGAAAGATGAGGCCGAAGTGGAAGTTTACAGATGGTGGGTGACCCTCAACTGGTGACGATAATGTCGGTGCGACTGAGCTAACACCTTCGGCAGCCGACTTCAGAGGCGATACTGCACACCCCATCCTCTTCATCGGCAACTTGGCCGATAATGTAACACCCCTGCAGAGCGCCTTCAACAACTCTGCCAAGTTCTCTAACTCAGTAGTTCTAAAGCAGAACTCTTACGGGGTAAGTCTACTTATCCTTCACTCGATAATCGATCTCTTGACTGACTGTTCTTATGCAGCACTGTTCTCTCTCAGCACCGTCAACGTGCTCCGTCCGCTACGTGCGGGAGTGTAAGTAGGATGAATATGTCTAAGCAACAAAGCACTAATCAATGTCTTTAGACTTCCAGAACGGGACTCTACCGGCTTCTGGCACTGAGTGTGATCCGGATTATGACCTCTTTGAGATGCCTGGGTTGGGAGAAGAGACGACGAGCTTGGATGAGCTTAGCTCCGTTGCACTCATGTTGTCTCGGGAGGCAGAGCTTCCCAAGCCTTTTTGAGAAGGAAACGGTATTAGTTGACATGAGGTCTATGGGTTGTAGGAAAGGCATAAGGAAACGCAAGATGCGGACCCAGATGAAGGGGACAAGACTAGTATAACGCATCTGAATATTAGGACATGACCGAGATGACTCGAAGGGTGTAAGCTATAGCTAAAGAATCTCGATAAGACTTATGATCTATTCAAACGGCTCATAAATATTCTAAGCAAGATTGTTCATCATCCAAGACCGCTACATGCGTTAACGTATGCCATCAGACATCTCATCACTCATCATTCATCACTCGTCACGCTTATCAGGCCCATGGTGTGCCCTCTCAGGCATCTTCAACCCTTTCTCAACCGCATCTTTTACTTGTTTCTCCAACTCCTCCCCCCTGCTCCTCTCCTCTTCCCTCGCCCTACCCTGTTCCTCAGCTCTGAGATTCCAGTTCCCCGCACCACCACGGCCGCCCAGTCCTCCCCTAGCGTTGTGGCTCTTCTTGAGGCTCGCTGAGACAGCCGCAGCTGTCTTCGCGGCCATCTCGTCCTGCTCTCTAGCATCCGGCAGATCCGCAGGGGCGACATGATTACCCGCGCCGCCACGTCCGGCCCTCGTGGGGAGATGAGCGGAGGAGCGGTCCGGAGGAGCGACCTCGTCAGTGGCTAGACTCTGAGCTTCAAGGTCCTGGTAGTGAGTGTGAGCTCTTGAATGGAGAAAGCATGTTGGTTGATGATAACGTTGCTTACCTTAGCAGCATCGTCGGACTTGCTCGCGTAAAAATTGCCCGCGCCACCACGGCCGACTCTACGGTATACATCCTGATCAGGAGCCATAGCTGTGAAGTTGTTGGTGATAACGATGGGCCGTGTTGGGGGATTGGATAAGCTTGGTTGATACGGGTCCTGTTAGTGCTGCCTAGTAAACTGGGTTGTTGTAGTAACAAGAAGTTAAACTCGTTGGAGGATTAAGATAATTCTACAAAAGAAAAGTATTTCCCTCACGCTCTTTAAAAGTCTTACAAATTATTGAACAGTCGTCACTGTGTACGCCACTGAATAAGAGCGTGGGGGAGGGGGTTACCTCTTGTCGGACGAGGTCAATTCCAACATATGTCTCTTTCTCAGAGTACGTATATTATATCGCAACCACTGCTATCTTGACTTCGTTTTCCGTGTGTCAACGGATTTGGACATGGGAAAGGCTCAGCGCCCGCCGGGAATTGAGACTAACGTTATATTTAATCCGGGGTACATGAACTAGCCTGTCGATCTTGCTGGATTGAATTGCCATGTCGCTCAATCAGCTCTATGCTGTGTAACTTGCTTCACATGCATCCAACTACGTTAGTTAGGATCTTGTTTTGACAAATTGCGTTATGTTTTTCATATGGTTTCGTGATAATACAATTGTGTCGACATGAGCTGCCTCTGAAAAAGCCTCTAATGTCTGGTTACTGTGGCTTGGGATGAGCGAAATTCTATGTCTTGATTCATGTCTTTCGCACAAGTTATGCAATGGTTCGGCCAAAGGCTCCGTTTTTGCCGAAGTCTGGTACGTTCAACGCAGACTGGAGAAAAAAATAAACACCTCCTAACTCTTCTAACGAACCATATTGCTCCTTGAAATTCCTTTCTGGTCTTCTGAGCCTTTTCCCGAGACCACAAGTAGCCTCAACACCTTGTCACCATGTGCTCCGATATCGGCGGTCTAACTATTCGTCTACATCCCAGACACGACTTGCGTAACTTGCAGGCCTGATAACCTTATCAAATTACCCATCATAAGCCTTTGAGGACACGTCTTGAATTGCAGACACTGACCTTGTTGAGATCATCAGCGTATCATGTAACACATCGTAGCCTTCTCTAGATTCCTAGTACGCATTGCGCAACAAGCTTCGCAGAATCTAGGCTAGGACTCGAGATAAACTTGCAGCTGGCAGACAGACGCCAAGCCACACGGCCTAGACGAGTGTTAATTTTTCTGGAATCAAGGCTGATAAGGAGTTATGGAATTCGAGTACCCGTCGTAGGGCTTGTTGTTGCGGCAGGGTCCCCTCCAACACGTCTAACATTCCTTCGTCCTGTGTTCTAAACTGGCCGGACCCGACAAGCATTGCTGATCTCGGGAACTGACAGGCTACGCCACGTCCTTGGGAAACACCATTCAACTTCTGTCCACAGCAGTTTGGTAGCTGATTAACAACAAATCCTTGCCATCATCTTTAACGTGTCGGGCAAATTTGAGGGAAATCCCAGACACAATGATAGGAGACCACGTGGGCTGGGCAGCTTTCCACGTCATGCAGGAACAGCTCAGGAACAATAATGAGCGGTGCAATAACAACACCACCTTGCAGCACCTTTGCTATTTTAATAGCTCAATCTTGCAACAGCATGAGTACCATGTTGCATTGAGACACTTTCACTTTCAAACCCCTCTTTACAACTAACTGTATCAGTTTACTGAGGCATGAATTTCCCTATTCTTATCAAGATAGGAACATCCACATTCAGTGAAGCACACCCCTGTGCGTATTCCCATCGCGACATGTGCAACACCTTCCTGTGCCTGTGTCAAAAGCCCCGCTCGCTGTGCCACAATCCATATCAGCAACCCAGCGAGACTGGTGTCGTGATAGAGGGATAATTCTGTGAGGCGGGGAAGCCTCGGCGACAGGACAAGACAAGTGGTATTATACGGCGACTGACGGACGGAGCTTCGGTCTGACTGCCGCTCTCTTCCGCTCACGGGTTCGCAGCATCATGATCTAAATGCCGGTGATACGAGTTGACCCGCCGTATAGACTGCACAAATCGTCTGTCCATTGATTGCTCCGTGACCGCCGTGCATTCAATCATGCGTTGAGCCTTGAAGGTGGATTCAAAGGTCCGAATAGATTTATTTATTCGTCGGCTGTTGTGGGATGGGTGTTACTCACCATGATGCTGAAACAAGCTCATCCACCTCTGGAAACAGGCCAGTTCATTGTTCAGCTGTTGCCTCGAGAGCCTCAGAGTCGTCACCGAACATTCCAAAAACATCGAACCTTTTTGGATTAGTGTTAGGTCTTCTGCCCCCGGAAAGAGGTTATTCATGGATGGGTTGGCGAGCTGCGTGTTTCTGGCTACAAATATACGCAGTAGAAATCCACCTGGTCCCAGCTGTCATGAACCCGACTAAGCCTCTTGAGTCTAACCATCCTCGAAGAGGTAAATAGCGTGTGTACGGGCTGCGGACCTCTCAAGCGGGAGCTTTCCTTGGTGCGTGCGCGTTGATAGGTACCGTATCTGTGATCCCAGGACAGAGGCGCAAACCCCGGATCGCCAGAGTCCGCTGCAGGATGCGAGAAATCCGATGTTGCAGAAGACAGGGTGAGGGATGAAAAACTCAGACCATTGCCGCGCTACAACACACTGTTCGTCGCCGTCCTCGTGCCAATGTCTCAGTGCAAAGCAGCACCCCAGCCAATACACTCGCACGGCAGTGAGTAAGTCTTGCTCAGTCCTTGTTGGCCAAGACAGGATCGAGATTAGCAGAGTGTGGAGGAATGTGTGCTGAGCCTGATTGGCTTTGTTCAGGTAAGCTCAAAAGCACCCCGGTGCAGTCTTTGTTGGCTTGTCGTAGGAATTCCACGCTAGATGGGAGTCTTTGTTCAGTTTGTTGTACGGTAAGGAATCCATCTGCATCCCACGCCAGCTGATTGTTTGCATGTCAGAATTACATCATTGAGTATGAAGTTCGGAAAAGTCGAAGCGCAATAGATGTGGAAAAAAGAAACGAGCCAGGGCATGGTGTTTGACTGGGGATCCATTACTTTCAAGCTATGTGAGGACCCGGTTGATGACGTTACTCTGGATCGCAAACTTGAACTGTTGTTCTCATTTTTCAAAGCCAATTCGACTCGACGTCCTTTGTGCTAGAAGGCACTGTCTTGTACTGAACCAAGGGGTGTGTTCATTCTAACTGGTCCCCCAGCATTTTGGTTCCACGTGCTGAAGTTGGAACATCCAAAAATTGGCATTGAAGGACATGGTGCTATTCTATTGGGCGAAATTAATTCCCGATGTACGCTGGGATTCAAATAGGGGATCGTCCAGACCCTATCTCAAGATGGAAATGCTCCGTAGGATAGTCAGGAACGTGTGATGGAAATCTCGAGTGTTAGAAAAAAAATAACTCTGGCCTTGCTTCACTTGTGATCGAGTATCAAGACGTTGTTGATGGTCTCAAACATGCTAGTACTACCTGCGTTATAGAAAAAGAGTAGAGATCTCGATAAGCAGCGTATGTACTTGAACTAACAGCCTACTAACTTGATGTTGCACCTTCCACAATCATCTATGTGGACAGTACGGTAGAGTACACAGCAGGAGCAGGCCAGCTAATCAATTAAGGTAGGAGGTAGGAGCAGAAAAATCCTTCCCACGATACCTCAAAGGCTACATGTGACCAAAGGTCCGGGCACATTGACGGGAGTTGCGTTTCTATGGTCAGGTGAAAGAGCTTGTGACCGGTCAATCACCCAGGATTGGTTAAGAGCAGAGGCGGGACGGATTGCCGGATCTGCTTAGCAATTTGAGGGGTAATAGGCATCTCTTGATAATCCCGGCTGAACATCACGGAAGACAGACGTCTAGGGATTCGACAATGCGTGCCACATGGGATGCACATATACCGTACTGTACACATCAGCTACTGGAGATGTTGGACAGGTCGACGAATGGCTTCTCTAATTGCTATCCCATATACCATCCATTACTCGACCTGTTTTTTCTCACACCCGCTTCCTCTGTCTCTGCCTCTGCCTTTACCGTTGTCCTTGCCTCACCTGACGTGAGAATCCAATGGGGCGAGTGCATAGTGCATTGCGCGTTTTCAAAGAGACCAGCCCGCAGTCTAATAGATTTGAGCAGCGAACTGGTTTTCGTTTATCATTGTCCCCCCCCTTTTTTTTTTTAAATATTTTTTTAATATGATATTTACGAGCCTCCATGCCATCATGGTTCATGGCCGCGGCCTCCGCTCAGCGCCAGTCAAAAAAAATTTACATTCTTAGTCGTACTTCAACCGATTAGAATTGCGGTGGCAGCTAAATCCAGGGCCTCTCCTTTTACTGTAGCCAAACAAGCCCAGGGCAGACACTAAGGTGACAGCGCCAGCATTGGTGGTGGGCCTAGCTGACGACTTGTCCATACTGGGCGGTAGGTCATCCACAAGGACGCCCGGGAAGTTTGTATCAGAAAGCCAAGACGGGGGTATATGCACCTAAGCCGTTCGGGCGTTTGGCTTTGTTAAGTCCACACCTGTGCTATTTTGGGGAAATGTAATTCAGTGTCGAAGGGGAGATGGTATCTCGTTCTCGAGACATGAGAGCATTTTTATCAGGCGGAGCATAAGATGGATAATAACAAATTTTTACTATTCGGGCAATCTAATGGGTATGTATGCGTGTTATAAATCTCATAGTCAGATGCTCAGTTTTGCATTATTCGACAGCTATTAAAAAAAAAAGTTAGAAAAAAGGGTTCTCAACTTTTTTTTTGCACTCTGGAACGCCCTAGATCAGCCATTGCCGAATAAAAAGTCCTTTGTCCGTCTTCCGACCAGGAACAAGCCCAACAGAAACGAAACATCAGGCCAATAAGTCAGACCAGCAGTCAGTTGACCGAAGAAACAGCGTTATCAGATCAGATCAGGGCTCGTTCACCTTAGCTGGGCTTAGACACTAACTAACAGCTCAGGGCAGGGCAGGGTTAGGTTTGAGGTGATGGGGACCCAGGACCAATGCGCTGTCTAATCCATGGGTATCACCACGTGTAAAAGGCCGAGGATTCATATTTGATGCCAGGGTGTAATGCAATGGACAGAATTGATACTGTAGCTGTAATTAGACTCGTTGAATGAGGGGACGCAAGCTGTTGCTGGCTTGCTCAGTTAATCTCTGGTTCCTGATTGAAAGCGGCACGACAACGCTGATGTCAGCCTGTCCCTGGGTTCAGCGGCTCGCGCTTAAACACCAACATCAGATGCACTATTCAACTGCACAATTTTAACCTTCAAGCATAAGCACCCATGCAAATCATCAAAAGAGTTACGCATGGAAGCAGCAAGATAAACAGGTTTTCTAAAACCCACACTCCAGGGCTCGAAACAATCTCATCGCTCCTTGGCCCGACGTTCTAATTAGGCGCGTCTCAAGCTGGCGCAGCGAGCAAGAGACAAGAGAACCAGGTCAGGTCTTAAATACCTGACTTGACAGGTTTCCTTTCGAGTCAACAACTTACCATTGTTTCCGCGATCCTTGTTCACTTCAAGCCTCTTCCCAAAAACGGAGCAGGAAACATCGTGGAGTACCTCAAGCCACACAAGGCGAGACGAGAGCTTATAGCATATGATAATTTGATGCCCATCGGTACTGTACATGGCAGTACGAAATTCAAGCCAGAACCTGAAAGCATCGTCAATATCATGGCAATGCGACGGGGAGATTCGCGGTTATGGTCCCCGGCACCGCGCACTCCCCAGTCAATATCACGTTTGCTAACAAATACCCCGATGCAAGATGAATCGGCAAACTGGTCAAGAAAAGTTGAACAAAATTTCGAATCGAGAACCGAGAACAACGTCCAGAATCTGAGACAGTTCGCCATCACCTCATGGTATGTTCTTGACATGCATCGAACTATTGCTTTCGACGGTAAAGTGGCTCACCCATCGATTCTGGTAAACGCCATCGAGCAGCCTCTTTGAGTTGTACAGGGCCACCTGTACAGTTAGTACAGTGCGAGCATAGGCGTGGAATGTCGTCCCCCTCTTGGGTCCATGATTCCCCGGCTTTTTTTTGCTACGGTACTTCAACCAACACCCCACTCAGTCCTCAAATCAGTATTTCCTCGAGCCATGAGCTACACCCTCCCCGCCCAGTGCGAGTCTCTTAACTGTCCATCTCGATTAAGCCCTGGGGGAGCTTTTGGCGGAAGTCGGACGGCCCTGCCAGGCCACGGGGCCACTGCCCACTGCCCACTCTACCCGCCTCGGAAGTTGGGGAAACAGAGAGCAGTGAACTACAATACTGTATGTACGACGGAGAATGAGGACATGGACGCGTCGGGTGACGAATCAGCCCAGAATCGAGCACAACGAAGATGATTGACTGCTGATGATTCCCAACAAGAAGACGGAGGACGAGTAGCTGAGCGTTCTCGATTCTCTTGCCGACACAGTTCGTTGAAAACTTGATGTTGATGTTGATGCTGCTGCTGCTGGGCCATCTATCTCTCCGTCGGCAACGTTTGTCCAGACGGGACCTGACTTTCTAAGCTGCAGATAACCCAGGAACAATAAAAACGGTTAGCTCATCCCCTGGCTACAACGTTGTGCAGCGGACAGGAGGACCCTGGCACGTCTGCACTTCTTTTTATGGTGGTGCACAAGACGGCCAGCACCCTTATACCTCATCAAGCAAGGACTGGTGGCAGCTTGTGAGGGGATCCAATCATGAACACAGCGCAAAGTACAACGCCTCATGCACGACGGGCAAGGAGGGGAACTGAGGGGATACGTGCTTTGGACTTCCGTACGTCCCTCAACCCGGCATCTCTGCGCCTCTGGTCATTGATGGGATCAACTTCTCACTGCTGCTTCCGCGAATACTAATAAACAAAGTCAGGCACGAAGCATTATGTCTTGTCCCCAGACCGACAAAAAGGGAGCGGCATAGAGCCCATCTATCTTCCGTTCGCCGGCCGATTGCGATCCTCGACTGTTGAATATACACACCCCACACGCGCCTGACCTGGCTCTCTTCCTTGCCGCAACTCAGTTCGGATGCTCGACAAGGGGGTCAGCGGACCACCAATTATTAAGTCTTATTCTCTCCACCTGTCGCCATTGAATGGCTGAGCGCCCCAAAGGCCAGTCAAGACGGCAATAGAAGGCGTTAGAACCAGTCCAGGGCCGTGGGCTCCCTCAGGTAAAGCCCCCTCGATTTCCAAGGCACAAGGCCATGTTCAGTGGCTCAAATGTACTAGTATGTGTGTGTAGTATAGCCAACCCGGTGCTCATCTCATTCACTGAGCAAGTCAGCACAGGCATCAATTCACATAGCCCAGATATTCAGACACCTCCACACACACGCCCCGGCTTGGGTGCTCGTCCCAAAATATTATTTCTCTACTCTCGATCTTTCCTCTCACCACTCCTCTCCCATCTGTTACCATCCGTCTATGATCTTCATGCCCAAGAGTAACTAACAACACCAATCTAAACGCCTAGTTCGCGATCGACACGACAGTAGTCGTTCGAATCCTGAACATATCCCAAGTCGCCGGCAATGGCCTCATCCAAAGTACGCTGCCCTCACTCGGAGGTCCGACCCGCTCTTGCCCTGCCATGATCTTTCTACGACCTGCCAGATGGCTTCTCAACCTACCTACCTACCTACCTACCTACCAAGGCCCAGATTTGCTGATCTCCTTCATCCTTTTCAGGAAATGCAGCAGTCCTCGAGGCCATTGACTCAGAATCGTTCTCCGATGTCGTCGACGTCGTCGGCTCCGCCCGGCCGTCAGTCCCACGCTCGGACGAGCTCGCACTCGTTGCTCACAGGTGCTCTCAACGCCAACCACCGAGTGACTCGACGCAAGTCCGTCACCAACCCGAATACCAACGTGACCGCGATTGCCGCCGCTCTTCGGGAAAGTGAGCGTTCTGCCGCCTTGCCCATCGTGAACGGTGGCCGCCGCATGTCCAAGAGTGCCGCAGCTCGGGCTGCCATCGCTGGTAGCCTTCCCTCTCCGCCCGCCAGCCTCCCGAACCACAAGTCGACACTTGAAACGAAGCAAGAACTCAACGGTAGCGCCATTGAGGATGACACGAACGATGGCTCGGCTGATGAAGGGACCGCCAAGTTTCAGAAGGCCCGCCAACGCCGTGCAAGCGACGGCCAGACTCTCAAAGAGAGCAAGAAGAGCAACAGGGTTGAGGTTCGCTGTGACAAGTGCGGTAAAGGCTACAAGCATAGCAGCTGCTTGACTAAGCACTTGTTGGTCCCCCTCCTCCCCATGACTTGCCCCAGCACAGCAAGGCTTGTCTGAAGATGAGAGCTGTTTTTGGCGTGTAACGTGGCGTATCCCATAAAACGGTGTCACTGACTGCAACTAGGTGGGAACACACACCCGAATGGGCTTTGACCTCGAAGCTGCTCATTTCTAAGCATCAACAGGTTCAGCTACTTGAGGCTGCTTCTGTTCTTGTAACCATGAACGGCGTTGACAACAACGCTGACACTCCCCCTGAGTCTACCAAGGATTTCCAGAGTGAAGTTGGCTCATCCTCGCCTGCCGCGTCTGGATACTCCGACCCCGCGGAGCGACAGAGTTCTGCCGACACTACCCCACCTCCGGTTGCCGAAGGGGTTAATGTCAACGGCACATCGTACCGAAACAAACGCTTAAGCAGCACCGGCGGGTATGCGAGGAGCTTCCAGTCGACTTCGGCTGCGTCTTTTGGGGCCGGAAGTGCGCCGTATTACTCAGTGTTCGGTCACTACCGCCAGCCGAGTAATGAACATCGCCCAGGTTCTTCCGGGCATAACGCAACAGGAGAGGACGATCGGGACCTGGCTGCAGCTGTCGAGCTTCTAAGCTGCAGCTTTGGTAGCAACAACGGGTCCCGCACCACTATGATTGCTGAAGATGCGCCTCCTGTTCCTCCGCTGCCGGCACAGTACCTCGATCAGGCAACGTCGCTATCGACTGCGAGCTTCATCAACAGCTTTCCACGTCGACAGCCCGAGAGCTTCACTCGAGGTGAGATGAGACGTCCCAGTGAAGACGTCAGGATGGACGGCAGCGGCGATTCGGTCATGGACGACGACGATTTCGAGATGCGCTCACGTGGTCGCAGCGAAGACGATGACGATGGTGTTTTTGGTCGCATGGAAGAATGATTTTGGATTCATCATTAATGGGTTAACGAACGGGACGGAGTATATCTCTTGGGTCGGGCATGTTGGCTCTGGAGTTGGTTTTATCGGATGACGTCGAAGGACAGGCGCGATGTCTCTTTTTTATTATATCTTCTGTATCACATACACAGCGTGACGCAGCTCCGCCCTGCGGATCTTTATCACCAAGGAGTGGAATAGCCCGTCTGGTGAGTAGCTAGATGAGATTGCATCGCCACGAGGTTAAAGTGAGGATTCGGAGTGGCGTCGAGTCGGACGCCCAAACAAATACCTACCAAATGGAAATGGAAATCAAACATTGAAACCACATTGTCGTGTTACAACATTGAAGCACCGTGACATGATTGATGAATGGATGATTGGATGGTTGAAGAGGTATCAATTGATAGAAAGAGACAGAAAACGTTATGATGAGACAATCACCATACGGTTCGAACAGATCATAATGGAGCAGAAGTGTGAATAGCAGCCAACCTCTTCCATTGAGAGATCAAAAAGGATGAATGAATGCAACAAGGGGAGATAAGGTGATCAAGTGAAGCTTTTCTCGAGGCCACGCTTGACAGATGCGCCCTGGCTTGCTTTCTCAAGTTTGGCAGAAAAGAAGAAGAAGAAATTCAACATTCGACACGGGAGAAAATTCATCTCGTCGGCGTGCTAACCCAAGTCGAGCAGGTAGCGGTCATACAGTGGGGAAGAAGAAAATGGATGCCGTTATGGTGTTTCCACAGCGACGTCAGACTCCAAGTTCCCCCACGTCACTCTTCCAGCCCAACGCCCTACCGATCGCAAGTACACAAGATTCAAGCGTCAGCTCGCTGTTGTCTCTCTTCTCTCTATCGCAACCACTTGGCACAACTCATTCCGACTTGACCCAGACAAGTGGCGTATAATCCCGAATCTTAGACAACTTTTGTCTCAACTTGAGCCAAGCCTCACGATGGCAACTTCGCGACGAAGCGCTGCTGCGGCCAGCGACGAGAAGGCGTTGACGACAACTTCGTCATCGCCAAAGCAGGTGCAGCGACCGCCGCGCACCTTTCGCGAGCTGGTTCCCTATCAGGCACAGTTCTCTCTCGCTATCGCGACCAGTTTTGCGATGGCCAGTCTTGGGTACAGCTTGCTGAGCGAGCTCACCGGCGGCGAACTCGCTGCCATCAGCCGTACCCAGGATACGTGGGGAGAGGTTTCTCTCTTGGCAGGCTGGAGGGTGTGAGTTAACAAGTGACGTGCGCAATGAAGATATGCTAATGAGCTCGACTCTAGGATTGAGCTGGCGCTAGGATGGTATGGCAAACTGGACAGCCTGGACGTCGCGATGCTGGATCTTCTCTCTCACGGCCCTCACGTCAGTTTAACCACACTCATCCCAAGTATTGGATTGGGTAAAAAGCTGACTTAATTACAGTTTTACCTCCTCTCGACCTTCTACGGTCTCAGCTGGACTACAGCAATCTCGGGATTGGCTATAGACATTGCCTCGGTCGCAGTTCCCTTTTACCTGCTTCGCCCGCTTTCTACCATACACACGCCTTCAGCTGCAGCTGCTGCGGGCTTGCCCAATCGCGAGCTCCTCGACCTCCCGCTCCAGACGTACACGGCCGCTCTATCGACAGGCATCTATACCGTTGTGCTCGTTCTATCGCTGCGCTTCATTCTGCCTCGCATCCTAGTCGTCAACTACTCAGGAGTGCCTACTCTCGAGCCTGCCTACAATGCCTCATACGCTGCCATTCTCCCCGTGACTACGCTCTTCGGCATCGCCGCCAGCACCTTCATCTTTGCGCCTTTCGCGACGACAGCACATGCCAAAGAGGATGACAAGATCAACGAGTTTGATCCCGTGGCTGCATCTCTCGGAGAGACCGTCCAGTGGAATGTGTGGGGTTACACTGTCAAGACCAAGGTGGTAATTCGTCGAACGGCGGTGGTTGCCTTTGTCGCTGCGGTCAACACGTTCCTCGGCTCGTTCAAGACCCTGTACGGCGTCGACGCCATTGGGGCTGCTGCGTATGCGGGCGTCTGGGCGTTTGCCGCTATCTGCAGTGGAATTGGCCTGGGCTTCGTGGGTGGAGAATAGGCGATTAGAATTGCCATGTTCTAGAAGACGGATGGATGAGATCAGCCTTACGAAGACGGACTTGGTGGGGACATGGAAAAGGATGTCTATAGCATCCTTGATCTAATAAGACGGGTAGATGGACGGATGAATACCCCGGTTTTCAATTTAACGATCGGAGTCGGAAGGATTCAGTGCGTGGTTACTTGACGATATTGTTGACACTATTGTCAAATGGCTATGATTTTTGTTTATATCCTTTTTCTTTGTCTTGTTATATTGGGTTTGCTATGCTATGCTATTGTATGAATGCTATTTTCACGAAGTTTACTCCCAATCCATTAAGGTGCAGATAATGTCCAGGCAGGCAGGCATTGGACGTTTATTATGACCGAAGATATCATCAAACTTTAGAATGTGGGATGGGCGCCTTCAATGCTTAGCCAGGCAACCATTCTGGGGTGGATTGGCGTTTTCTAGAATAAACAAGGTTGGTGTGTGCCCTCAGACGGGGAAATATAGAGAAAAGAACGAATCATTAATAAGATGGGCAAAGTGGCTTGTCTTTCATAGGGCTGATGGCGATGCAACCAACCAACCAACCATCCATCCATCCATCCATCCATCCATAGACGGCTGTAGACTAGCTAGACTGGGGAGTGTACAGCCTCGGGCGATTCCTAACGAGAGCCAAGTTTCAACGTTAAGGGAGAGAAAGCCCATGTCCCGTTCTGCAGACACTGACAGTGACAGTACGCCCGGGAATTAAGGCAGCAGAGTAGATGCAGGCTGATCGGCAAGGTCGACATGCTCATTTGCGCAAGGCAAACGCCCAGAAATGAGTCCCCAAGCTCACAACCCCTGCTTGCTGTTCCCCAACTTCTGGGTCCAGATGACGCATTGAGCATGCTCCTGTCGAATGTCAAGACCGTGAAATGGTGGTGTTCGTGGGACAAACGACAAACGAGGCGTCTGCTGTCCCGGATGGAACTATGCTAACTTAGTTAAACCCCGTGAAGCCAGCTCCACAGAGTGTGCCTTGTCGAGTTCTTGTCGAGACATACAGATGTTGCATACATTTCTACTAGACCTGTTTTATGTGGCAAGATGGTTTCTGCTGTGAATAGTTACCTTTCAGCGCAATCAATCCTTTCGTAGAATATTCTCAATATCGAATGACACACACGTTGACTAAGAGCCTGGCTTACATCCAGTGACCGACACTGTCAAAAGATGAATCACTTCCTACTGCAAGTCCTCCCATACTCTTCGCCTAGACCTACATACATTCACCCATTGGCTAGTCCGATAAGCCTCTGCTCAGATGCTCCAACCAGCACAAGGCGTCATGCCCTTCGGCTGCAGTGCCCGACATACCGGCGTCCATCAATGGGTCCCGTGCCTGGCTTGAGTAATGAGGGTCTGTCTCGTCCTTGAGGATATGCCTTATGGCTGGGGCTAACGAAGCAAGGGTACTGCGTGTGGATGTAAGTCTCTCGAGGCTCTAGTTCGCCTATGTGCAGTTTCAACCTCTGGGACAGATAGGTTGAAAACTCTCAGGTATAAGAGAACGTCCTTGTTCCTGAGGAGAGTCTTTCATATCTCCATCCTTATTCCGATCTTTGGCATAACAGCTTAAGCCTTACTATACGGACATTTCCACTTGAGGCAACAATCGTATTCTTTTACAAGAGCACTCTGAAAGACTGAAACGGCCTCGAAGGACTTGGACAACATGTCGAGCTACTACAACACTACCTCATCCTACTCTGGCCCGCCAGCCTTCAAGAGATCAAGAAGCATCAAGAGCGACCATGAGATCAACCTCAATGGACCTATCGAGGTTGTGGGATCGGTCAAGTCTGGAAGCAGCATCGACTTGAACGGCGATGTGATCATCCGGGAAAGGCTAGACGCCTACGGAGCTATTGCTCTGAACGGAAGCATCAGATGCGAGTGAGTATACTATATTTGCACTGAAAAACTATCTGAAGCTAACATATGGATAGTGGCAAGGTCAAAGCCTATGGAAACATCTTTGTGAACGGATACATGGTCGCCAACGACAAGATAAAAGGATGCGGAAAGCTCAGAGTCGTGGGAAACCTGGAAGGAACCGAATTGGATATTTACGGAAACGTGAGCATCACGGGACACCTGTACGTATAATCAACCCGACTTGATTTTGACATTTGACTAACAGTCTCTAGGAGATGCAGGCGTCTTCTTGTCTACGGAACCTTGACGCTGATCGGAAGCGAGTCTAGCTACTACGTCGAAGAATCTGAACAAATCGCTGGAGGCGTCAAGAGGAGAGAGACGGAACCTGACTGGGACTGGTAGGTGGATGCTTTGAGACGAGCTTGTGCATTGTGGGAGTTTTGATGTTGGATGATTATGAGGTTGATGACTGATTACGTTTTTGTGTTGAGAGATTGAACATATGGGATTAAGGTTTTGGGATATAGAATCAGGTGTTATTTGGCGTTTGTATAAATTATTTCATACATGGATATATGATAGAGGAGGACAACTTTCAGTTCGATGAGTTGGACGCTGTAACAAGAGACATTGAAATTGGGAAATGAAGCTATAAGAGAGACAAGCTGTAAACCGGTTCGTTTAAACTAGGTACTTAACATTAACAAATCATATCAAGGACGCCCTTACAAGTATCGTGACACAAATTCGAATTCATGAAAATTTTGTGCGAATTCAGTCGAATACACATTTCTACTTTCATGGTCTTTCATCACTCTGCGATCTATTCCCGGTGTTTTCGGGAGCCGGTACAAATATTGCCGAAATTCAAGTCAACTGCACATTATCCAAGGCCAAGGCATACTTGAAACTACTACGCCAAGTTTTGCGCCATGTTTTCGGGGTAGCAGGCTTCCATCATGAGTAGTTAGTCCTACCATCATGAGTCTTCGTAAGGCATTTTCACAAACACCACAAGAACGCCTTGGACTCCGACTAGATGCGGAAAGCATTCAAGACAACTAGTTACGTTACTCAACCAATTCAGAAAAGAATTGGTTTGTAGAGATATAGAATAAATCCAGCCAATTAAACTCCGTTCATGTTGTTGCAGCCTGCCAGGCAGTCTATACCATTCCTGCATCAACTTGAACTCGACGCCCAGCTTTGCCGGATGAGTCATCATCACATGATCGCGCTTGCCCACCCACCATCTCCGACGCCCTAGCCGCACGGGCCAAGCTATACCATCTCGTTCCTGGCGTCCTTTCGAGGGCACCAGCGCACTACGGTAGCTTTGCGATAAGCCGCGCCTCAGCTCTCGACGCGATCCATCAACTCACATCGTCAAATGGCATCACCAACTTATACGTCATAACACACCGAATTCTACTTGACGTACAACACGCTATCCATAATATCTCGCGTCGAAGGAGCTGTAGGCCCCAACTGTCACGATGGCCGCAGTAGCAGATCCCGATGGCGACACGAACATGGACGTCATCTCGCCCAAGAACCAGACGTTCAAAGCCCCGATGCTTGAGCGCATCGACAGTCTTGCTTCCATAGAATCGCGCGCAGATCCTGATGCGCAGACAACGGTCACCGATTTTCTTGATTTCACTGATTACCTACCTTCCGATGTTGTGAGGTCACTCACCCTCATCGGCAAACTCGACCAAACGTACGCAAACGCTTCTCTCAAAGTAAACGACTTGACTACAGTATGGGGTCGATTGCCAACTCTTGCGCCGGATGAGCGCCCCGCGCCGGTGCAGCTCCGGGCGGATATCTCTGAGCATCTCGACCAGGCCGTCAACTCCCGCGCCTTTGCCCACGCTGAAGCTATCAGGATGGCAGACAACATAAATCGGCACTACAACAAGGCAAAGGTCTTGCTCTCGAAGTTGCGGAAGATGAGGGACAACTATCCAACAGAGAAAGCCAAAAGCCCAGTCCAATCTAAATCACCACAAATAGCTCGCAGCAAAGTAGCCGTCAAGCCCGGAGCTGACGGTGGGCACAAGCCTCGGCGCCCGCAAGTTCCCAGAATTATTGTACCTGGAGAAGTACTGGCACCATACGATCTCGAATATGACACGTATACCGACGAAAGCGATGTGAGCTCTGAGGAGGATTCGGATACACCTGCACCAAGCCGAAGAACCCCTGCGCCTGCGCCACGAATCAAGATAGTCTCCAATAAACTACCAAAGACACCGAGTCGCCTTGCTCGTCCAGTCAGCTATGCTACACCAGCTCTGAGTCAGGCGGCTGCCGCCAACAATGCTGCTTTACTTCAACCCCCACCCGATAACGCGATTGTGGGCAGTCCCGACGCTCCATGGCTGCAGCTTACCCAGTATGAGTTGGCGAAGTTACGGAAACGTATGAAGAAGAATGCGACATGGACACCTAGCGAGACAATGATTGCCCGTGAACTCAAAGCGCTTGGTCGTGGTCCTGACGCATACCACGAGGCCAAGAAGAAGGCTGAAGATGAGGGGAAATCATTTGAGCCCCCGGTTCCTAAGCCGGTTGTAGACACCGAGTCAGGGGAGAAACAGCTTCCAGCCGGAGCCATTAGTGCCGATACATTGGTTGCTGAAGAGGTTCCAACAAGCAATCGGGGTATGAAGCTCAACGAGGCAAAGAAACTGAAACGAGAGGCACTTGCCAAGATGGCTGCAGAAGAGGCAGAGGAATCAGCAAGGAAGATGACCGAAGCTGCAAAGTTATTTCTTGGGAACGGAAACAACAGCAGCAACAGCAACAGCAACAGCAACAGCAACAACGGAAGCAATGGAAACCAAAAGACCCCGACCTCTGAGACGCCCAAAGAGACTCCCAAACCCGCCAAAACCCGAGCAGCATCGCGGTCGACAAAGCGGAAAAGAGAGCCAGAGTCCGAGGAACCCAGCAATGCCCACGAGAGTTCTGAAAAGAACGAGAACCAGTCACTACGGCCTCAGGTCAAGCGCACCAAAACCGAGACGCCGGTCCCGCCGCCTCAACAACTTACCTTGAGCAAGGGACCAACTCCCGAGAATTCTGCATCCGGCTCTGCAACAGCACCTGGGGACCACCCTGTGGTAGCGCATGCCGAAACCCCCGTTCCTATACCTGTTCCTGGTATGACCACCAGAGGATCAGCAAAGTCTCCAACGCCCAACCCAGTTTCGGCGTCCAACACAGGACCTACCAGACCCCCTCCACACGAGACTCCAGTTCCTCTGCCCATCCCTGAATCGAGAAAGTCGGTAACGCCGGTACTTCCTCCAGTGAGGGAGAACACTAAGAGAGAAACTCGAGGTGATGCAGCGAAGCGGACACAGCAGGCACAACAGGCACAGCAACAGCAGCAGCAACAGCAGCAACAGCAACAGCAACA
>JABCKB010000618.1:0-27831 GCA_013184455.1 Fusarium continuum | reverse complement strand
TATTAAAGTCACGTGAGGTACTAAAAGCCCCATAGCATTGGTCGGATGACAAGGGGGGGGGGGGCAATGGTCGGTTGACCTGCACTCTGATTATGGCTAATTCGTCGAATTCATTCTTGCTAGGATTGAAGGGACGAAAGAGATACAGCCGACGGTAATTCTCACATAGTTAAGGGCATTGGCATTGGTCATCTGTCTGTATGAACTAACGCATATCCATAGTCCTTCCCGGTTCAGATGCTCTTCTGCTGTTTGAGGATGCGCGGCAGTTTCTGCTCTACTTTCGCTACGTTGTTGGATATTCTCCGCTTCACATGTACGCATCAGGTCTGATAATCAGTTCCGAGAAAAGTTTGATACGTCGTCGATTTGAGAGATGCAGCACAAACATTGTGGTGAAAAGGCTCCGCCTAAATGAGCAATAGAGCTATGCTTGGATATCTTCCACATAAAACAAATAATCTCGACTGCAAGGTTTTTACAAACATATCAATATTTTGCCTCAATAGACCTGGCTATTTTCATAGTCTTGTCGAGCATTACAATACATACCAGTAGGGATCTTTTCTACCTTGGTCTTGGTCCTTCTTGAAACTCTGAAACTCCGATTCTAATTACCTGAGGCTTATGATCTCAGCTTTCAGTCCATATAGCTGAACCAGTGGCTGAACCTGCTCACTATGGCTCATTCCAGCAACCAAACATGATCCCACAAACTCGTAGTGCTTGTCAACTTTGCGGAGGACTGCAGGCTGGTCAAGTCCATTAAGAAGACATATCAAGTCGCCTTCCCTTATCCTCGGGGGGAACCTCCCGACATAGCCTTTCCTCGTCTCTGCTATGGCATGATTATAAGGCTTAGTCTTTGCACCAAAATTTGACACGTAGCTCTCCTCGTCTTCAGGGTTGTTAGAATCCTCAGAAAAGTTAGTCAAGGTATTGGGTGAGAGGAAGTAATACTTACCGGCACTTGGGCGAATAAATCTTTCAGATAAAGCAAGCGTGCCATGACAGTGGAAGAGGGCGATTTACCATAAATATTCAGACAAAGGAAGCGAGCCAGAAATTTGGTAAATTCCAGACAGCCTCCTACAGAGAAGCTACCTGGTTTTCCGTAATCTACACTCGACGGCTCCAGTAAAGCACGCAATGCAGTCAATGGATGACCTCCTGATACGTAACTCTTGTGACGCATGGCAAACCCGAGAGCCCATGTTATCGGCAAGCCTGTTTGATGCCAGAGTTCGGGTCTACCGTAGTCAGATACCCTTGGTCCGATATCTTTGATACGATCCAGAAGGATTACTGAAACTTCCATCTCGGGTCCTACAATTCTCGCATCAAAGTCTGATTTGAAAATACGCACAAAGCCTTGCGGGTTTTGTGCAATTATTCCATCTGCTTCTCCTCTAGAAGATGGCTTGGCATTTGCCTGTCCAGGAAAGTTTGGACCCCACGAAGGCATGTC
Organism: Fusarium continuum; assembly: GCA_013184455.1. Lineage (NCBI taxonomy): Eukaryota > Fungi > Ascomycota > Sordariomycetes > Hypocreales > Nectriaceae > Fusarium > Fusarium continuum. The sequence goes on along the minus strand of JABCKB010000618.1, from coordinate 26,363 downwards.
CGGGTCCAGATGCCAGCCATATCCGATGCCAGCAAACACGAGAAGGCCCAAAGGACCTCCCGCAGGACGGTTAGGTTTGCGACGAGAAGCTCTGAGGTATTCTTCCATAAACTCCCGGCAAACCAGCCCAATAGACTTCTCTGGAGAGTAGTCTGGTGCGAGACTGAGATTTGAAATGCTCAGAAAGCCGTAATAATAATCCTTAGGATTAGTCGCCCGGGCATCCGGTGAAGCCCACCAGATATTAGGCCTGAACCCGTCTTCTCCTAACCAAGAGCCCACAGGACGACCGATACTTTGACGAGTTTCGAAAATATGGCGGAGTAGTTTGTAAGGAAGATTACATGCCAACACCAATTTAGCAATTTGCTCTTGTTTTAGGAATCCGTTTTGGACGAGGCGGTCAGAATACACAATCCACGATGCCCAAGCTGCAAAGGATTCCAACGCTTCCAATTTGAGTGATCGGGAGCCGCAAACAAAAATAGGATGCTTGGCGAGGATCAATTCTTGTCGTATCCATATGCGACTCCAGTACGGCAGATCGAGAAGCGGTTGTGCCGGACCTGCAGGAGGTTTGCCTTCGATTTGTACAATGTCGTAGAGCCACGGATGCTTCTGAAGCCACTCCAGGTTGCTGTTCAATTCGACAAAATCCACCAGTTTCTTAAAATATAGACAAGCTCGGCTAAAGTCGTGTATTCTCGAAGACAACAAGGCCAGGAGAAAGCCTAGGGGTTGGGAACATTGAAGATGCCTTACATCGAGACTGCTCGCCATCGTGCGAAATTGGTCGTACCAGTTTTCAATATCAAGATAAGCCTGTAACAAGTCTAGACTGCAAAATTTCAAACTCGGATACACACCATGTGGCCTACGATGCAATCCGGTTATTCTTTGAGTCACTTGTTGAAGAGTGTTTGCGAGAGCGTGGATCTCCGCATCTCCGATTATACTCTGCGCCATGGGGGTCTTTTCAGAAACGACAAGAGATTCTCCAGGGACTACTTCTCTTAGCCTTTTCAGTTGACTCTGTAGTTTTCTGGCGTAGTCGACAAGCTCCTCCTTGAGCTTGTAATCCACGTCGTCTGCAAGGCGGCTACGACGCTCAGTGGCAACAAGTTCGATAGCGTCCATGGCAGCATGCAATGGGTTGCTTGGCGATCCTAGCCAGCAGAGTACAACATCGCTCTGAGGGTAGATGTCTTTCATCTGCGGAACTTGGTGGTTCTTCTCATCAACATCCTTCTGGTTGATGCAGATAGCATCCACCCAGAGTTTCATGCTGGATGCGTGGTTTGATTGGCTTAGATGCTGAGGGACATATCTCAAAGCCGAGGCAAGATTTGTCGTCACCTCGATTTTGTTTCCGTTGACGAAGATGGTCTCGGTTACTTTGGGGTCTCCCCATACGTAGGAGAGCGCATTGAACGCTTGCCCATCTTGCAGGTCCACAACTTCAAGCTGGCAGGTAATTGTTGGCGCGACAGAAGTTATCGTCAGTAGCCTGATCTGACTGCCCGCTATTTTGAGGCTGGTGTAGAGAGATGATGTGTTGCGCAAAGACCCGTCATTATCCGCTTGGACTGTCTTGGCGTCAAATATGTCTATGATACAAGAAATTAGTGAGATAGATCAGAGCATGCAAAACATTTGGCTTACCGCATGGTCTGACTGCAAGCGACTTTGGCCGTTCTTCTGTGTACCGGCGCCGGATGCGCCAGATGCGCCAAGCCAGAAAGATTACAAAGAAAAAGAAGAAAAGGGCTGATCTAGTCATAGTGTAAAGACGAATTTACTTGGGTCTAAGCTCTCTTCAAGTTGTTGGACAAGCCTGTTTATTTGTACGCAGCTAGGCAGACTGTTAGGCTGTCAGGCTGACTTTGCATTTGAAAGAGAATGTCTGTGGTGGCCAATCAAAGAGGCTCACTACTGTAATGAATGCATTGGACAATCAAACAACAGGCGAGAAGAGAAAAGATTTGGCAATGATCGACATCGCAGAAGTGATAGTTGAGTTTAAAGGTTAACACGTCTTTTATCAGGTGCTTCGATCTCAGCCCGTTCCCCAAGCATTCACTCAGATAGCGAGCATATTGTAGTTTACGAGAGATTTCAGTAACTAGATGAATCAGTGTGATCAGACATCTGTACCGATTGCGTTATAGAAGTGTCGGAAGGTTACCTTGACTTTTTACTTTTCGACATTCTCGTCGCCGGTCAGCTACTGATGCGATGTAGACCCAGAGATACGATCGCTAACGCACACACTTTCGTACGCCTGGCTGACTAGTTGTCGCTTGCGTTAAAGTAAGCCGTTGATTAAGTAAATTAGGCGCGCTAGACGCTTGGCCATTATGATCAAACTGCTGACAGCTTGGGTAAGATTTTGGAAAGTGGTTTTCCATGAGGAGGCACTATTGATGATCAAGTATTATAGGCGATGAGGATGAATGTGTCGAAATAGCCTTGTTTAAATGCGATGGAAAGAACTCTATACCTCCAATGTCCAGAGCAGGAGGAGTTTGTTAGAGCCAGTAACTGAATTAAACGGGCTTATGTGTAGGCTGGCTTAATCCGGCAGGGATTTAATTAGAGGTGCGGGACTTGGGTCTTTGCCACGACATATCTGCACGTCATGGTATTTTCGGCATGTCCCCGGTTCATTGATAGAAACTTAATACACATATCTAAGAAGAGTTACCCAGTCGAACGATTCAGTTGCTAGGGATGAGAAAAAGTTAAACTCTGGATAATGAAATTTACCAAAATTTAAAGAAAACTGCCAGCTCTAGGGTAGGCAGTGTAACCAGACACGCTTGCGAAGAGTGGAGTCTTGCGCCAGTATCTAACAATTAGACTGAGATTAGGGTCCGAGTTAGTCAGCATTTCTCCCTGACAACCAAGTAAATCAAAACATTAGCCTCATGTCGTCAATCTTCACTATAGTCCCGCTCAACATCATCACCACGATCACATCTACCGCGACGCGCCTTTCATGGGATTCGACATTTCCTTGAGCCAAGTAACTCATTGGCTTGAAGATCTCCCTTCACTGTCAGATCACTTCGAACCCACACCCCAAGCCAAATGCCAGGGCGTGCTGAAGCGACGACGATCATCAACATCTAGCACATTGCATTCGCCGAAACGCCGGCAACTCATATCTCCTCCGTCCTCGCAAGCCCAACGAAAAGGTTCTTCTTCGACTAGCAAAATGGATGCTGAGACCACGGCTGCCTCAACACCAAGCAAGAAGCGACGGCCAGGTGACGATGATTCAAACGAGGATAACGAGCAGACTCCACGAGCAGACTCTAGGAAAGGGAGACAGGGCCTTGGCAGAGCCCCGAGCCTCTCGTCTCGGAGCAGTAGCGCGTATTCGCGCGACAGTAAACGATCAAGAAAATCCCAATCACCGTCAAAAAAGTGGCCATTGATAGGACCTGACGGCCACAAACTTCTGCGAGCCGGTCCTAATGCACTGGATGGTCCTCGAAATTCCGATCTTCGGCGTTTAGTTGAAGACTTTGGAAGGATCGAAAGAGGGCGGTCTATCGTGCCTAAAAGGATCCAGGCAGCTCTCGAAGAGAATGATGTTGGCGGCCTGGACGACGGCATGTTCTTTGACGATGACGCAGTGACGGATAAAAAGAATCGTCCTTGTAGCAACGATTTGGTCCGGCTTGCTCTGCGTATTGCGAAGCACTCCAAAACCTGCTCTAGTCAGCTCCAAGACGAGGCAGCGTGGAACAATCTAGTGCATTGTCGTCTGTTAGACTTATTTCTATATGACTTGCAGGATGGACCAGGCCAAGATGTGCTTGATCTCATGCCCTGGTGAGTATGTGTCACAGCTTCATAGAGAACTATTATTAACATTTTCCAAAGCACAACAACCAATATAAACCCAACGTACCATTATTTCGGCGAAGCGACCAGCCGCGTCGATTACATAGTCCAGCTGGCCCTCGAGCCCGAAGAAGATTCAGAGGATGATCAATCGGTTGAGTTATTGGAATCGGACAGAATGCCAGCTCTGAACTGGACTACGAACCAGCTACTACCTATAGCCTTCAGCATCGAGACTAAGCGTTACGGTGGTGACGTGACCAAGGGCGAGCAGCAGCTCGGCATATGGAATGCTGCACAATGGGAGTTTCTCATCTCCAAGGCCGGCGCAGAGGCTGTCAGAGATCTCGCCTTTGTACCCGGTGTGGTGGTCAACGGAGACATTTGGTCTCTCGTCATCACCACACGACATCAGTCCAAGACGGTACGTGTGCTCTTTTTGTTCTTGGTCACCCTACTGACTACGCTTCTAGACCGTATTCCCAAGCATTGTATTTGGTAACACACGCTCTATCATCGGCGTCTTCCAAGTCATTGCTGGCTTGCGGCGACTGCGTCGCTGGGCATTAGACGTGTTATGGCCATGGTATAAAAAGTATCTTCCTGGCCTTTCTGAGCCGGATGACGTGCAGCAGAAGGATTTAACTGTTGTTGACGAAAGAGAAAAGATCTAGATAGGCTATAGCAGGCTTTGGGCAAGTGTTTTTGTGTTTGGAGTTTTGCTGGAACATACAACTCCATTGGATGGTCTGATTTACTGATGCAGGTCTATGATTTATTTATGATACCACGATTTTGAGCGATGTTAGAATGCTATTTATTTTGACGGTTAAATCTATCACACAAGTAATTGTATTGGCTGAATTTTCGGACAACGGTGCACTTACATCACGACTAGTTGCGTCGTTAAATAGCCCTCTATTCGATCGATGCTCATGTCTAAAACCATCTGCTTGGTGTATGCATATTCGGCATGTCCCGTCAAGTCACAAACCAGCACAAAAGCTACAAATTTGCAAGTGAGGAACAGCCAATATTCTTTCCACGCCCTCGCGGCGCTCTCCTCTCGCAGGGAGAAGCCGTTAAAGCCTAAGTCCGAACAACATTGTTCAGGCAAGTCCTATCTCATCAAATCGAAGCGCAATTCATCGCTTACTAATGCTATTGTAATTTGGTCGAGAAACTGAAGAGATTGTCGTCACAAAAGTCTAAAATACGGAGACTCGACAAGGGGGTTGGGCTAGCATCAACCAATCTTGCCCTCTTATTAGTTCGAGGAGACGGAGGCAAGCTAATTCCCGTGCGCGATGCCCCGTACATTTGATGCCGGACTAGGCATGTTTTAAGCGACATCTGGAGCAGCTATCCCTGAACGATCAAACATCTGGTGTGTGTCTAGTACGGAGTTAAGTTCGTTGCTCCAGAGAGTATCACGTCATTATCAATCCATTGCATTTTACACCTGTTTTCTTGCTTCTGTTTCTTGGTGTAGAGGGACTCTATGTGAAGCAAAATTGCGGAGTTTTGGTGGAGTCAAATCCCACTGAATGAATCATGTCGCTGCGGATTCTATATTGTAATGTGGTCGAAGGAACAGGAAAGTGTTGTTGTAGAAGTAGAATATAAATGAAGTAGCACACAAAATCCACTTCGTTAAACTTTTCTACCACAAGATCTCTTGGCGGTACTCCCAGTTCTCACACACAGTTCTATCACGCTCTACAGTCTACACCACAAGGAACCATGCCCCACCTTGTCGGACGCGAAGTAGGCCCTCTGGGCTATGGCCTGATGAACTTCACCTGGCGCAAAGATCCCATTCCTCATGAGCAGGCATTTGAGGCCATGCGCGCCGCCATCGACAACGGCATGACATTTTGGAACGGAGGTGACTTCTACGGCCCTCCTGATAACAACAGCATTACCCTCCTGGCAGCCTACTTCGACAAATACCCCGAGGATGCTGAAAAGGTCGTCCTGAGCATCAAGGGCGGCGTCAAGCCTGGTCTGAAGCTGGACAGCTCGCCAGAGTATCTCCGTGAGTCTCTTGACTCTACGCTGGCCCAGCTCAAAGGCAAGAAAAAGCTCGACATTTTTGAGGCAGCCCGGCGCGATCCCAAGGTGCCTCTCGAGACAACCTTTGGTGTTCTGGACAAAGAGTACGTCCAGACCGGAAAGCTCGGTGGCATCTGCCTGTCCGAGGTCTCTGCGGCCACTATCCACGAAGCTGTGAAGATCACGAAGATCGTCGGCGTGGAAGTGGAGCTGAGTCTCTTCTCCACCGAAGTCCTCACCAATGGCGTCGCCGAAGCCTGTTTCAATTACGACATCCCCTTGATCGCCTACTCGCCTCTCGGCAGGGGCCTGCTCACGGGCCAGATCAAGAGCATCGACGATATCCCCGAGTCGGACACACGCCGTCATATGCCACGCTTCCAGCCGGGAAATTTTGAGATAAACCTCAAGCTAGTCAGGCAGATTGAGGAGATTGCCGCCAAGAAGGGCTGCACGCCTTCTCAGTTGGCCATTGGATGGGTTTCGTCTCTGCAGCGTCGACCAGGGATGCCCACCATTATCCCCATCCCGGGCGGCACGACGGCTAACAAGGTGCACGAAAATGCGGAGCAGATTGAACTCACCGATCAGGAGATGGATGACCTTGATGCGACATTGGCCAAGTTCGAGGTGGCAGGTGGAAGATATGAAGACGGCGCGCCCGTGAACACCTAGACACATTCTGCGACCATTGCGCCATGTGATGCAGCGTCTGTCCAAAATGAAAGTAGCAATAATACCACAATAAGAAGAATTCACAACAGCTCCTCTGCCAAAGTCAATCATTCCTACAGAACTGCTTCAGAAGATGCACATTCTCCATGACGTCTATGTTTCTTAGTCCGACCTGAGGATAAATATGGAGAAGAAAGATGTTGAGCAAACAACACAGGCCTAGACGGAAAGCCGGCACAAAGACCATGTCATGATGTCAATGCAGGGATGCTCACGGGAAGCCGGACATGCGGTACTGCCGATAGACTCCACCTTCGGCCCGCCTCCCGAGGACACGATGCGGTGGCTAAAATTACCTAAATACGCGGATAAAAGTGTGAATATCTTGAGCAGAAAGAAAGACCGCAGTCTACTACGCCACGAAATAATCCATTTTGTTACCTTTAGAATATATGAAAAGAGAAAGGGCAGAAGATGTGTAGTGATGACGATACGGGTATTTTGTGAGTCTGGTTTTCCAACACAATTACCACGGTTTTAAGCGGATACTATCCGTACATCGGGCACGTTTTACAGGATTTAAGGGACACAATCTACTTTCTTGGTCTGAGAAGTAAAAAACTCTATTTATAAACTAGTATAAGGCTATTTAAGTACGGATAGTAACAGTTTTATCAAACTGTAGCGAACAAAGCTATCAAGCAGTGCCAGTCCTCAACATTTCGATCAACCCGGTCATCAGCTAAGAGTATCCGAACGACACCTACACATCCAAAGATAGAAGCCCGCAGTAGTGCCGTGCATCCAGCTTTGTCTGCTTGATCAGGATCGATGCCAGAATCCTCTAGCATCCTTTATATCACATTCTCCATTTAGAACAATGATACCCTGTGGAATAGCATAGGTCCGCTTGTAAATTGGACGGTGTTGATTATCTCCTTTGGACTTGCTTGTATAAGAAAGTTGGCCATCTCAGTTCTCACTTTAAACACGGTAAAGTATAATGGCGAGAACCCATTGATGTATGATCAGTCTTTGGCCCGTTTCGCTAGAATTTTAGAACGCCCTCAAATACTTCACTCCCTGTCGTGTACCGCAAAGGAGTATCCATGTGATACCTTTGGTGGTGAATTTGAAGGACATGGTATTATCTTTCTATTAAGATTATAAGATCTAAACCTAAAGTAATTATCAAAACACCGTTTTCACCAGATTTCTCATCTCGGAGGACGCGTCAAGAAGTCAATTCTTATAGAATTTGTAATTCTGGCAGCACTCGTGCAAGCTTGCTGTTAGAAGAATATTGGGCAGAGGCTGGATCCGGCACTGCTGCGGACCAAGAGACCAGAACAAAGCGCGTTCTCCCGCATTTAGTCCTCTCCAAGAACAGCTTTGTGCGACGGAGTCGTCCTTTCTGAACCCGAACAAGATCTATCATCATTGAATCATAATTATTTAGGGGAAAAAGTTAGACTAGGTAGCTAGATAAGTTAATCTAGAGAAGGTTTCGGAGGAATTGGGAGGGGAGGTAAAATAGAGTTATAAGGTAATAAAGAAGGTTTTCAAGATATACACATCAATTTTAGTGCAAATTCGAAGGAGGATACAACGTGATCCTATTCGAGGGACCAGATAAGCCGACGGTACGTCGTGAGCAGGGCAAAGAGTGGGAAACGGTTGTGTGTCCCGTTGTGGATCTTCTTATCACGCGCCATGAGGTCCTGGCTTCTCGAATTGGCCTGATGAGTTAGTCTATGAGAGGATGGCTTGCCGTCCCTGCCTCAGCCTTCGAGCATCGTGTTGATGCTGCTTTTGCTGTAGATGGCGTCTACGGTATTTTTCAGGCTTATTACAGTATGTTTAATACACCAGCAAAGAAACACCGTCAATTGCCTGGTGTGGGTTGCTGAGGCTGCTGAGCATGTCTTCTTCAAGGCAGCCTGAGCTTTTGAGAGACGCACTTGGCGAACCTATAATTCTGGCAAGGAACACGAACTAGTTGTGCAGGAATAGATGGATATGAGGAATAAAGGGACATATTACTTATCAATATTTCCCCAAGCTTTACACTCTACATCTGTTAACAAAGTAGATCAAGCCATGTCTGCGTACAGCATGGCGTATATTAAGTAATTTCTTAAGACACTTCCCTCCGGCAATTTCTTTCATTTGCTATCTCAGACACCAGAGTCCTCCTGCTGAATTGACGTCTCGCTCTGGAATGTGCTCCAGCCGTCGCAAACATCAGAGACATATGTTGAGGTCGAAATGTTGGCAATTTCGCCAGCGCGCTCGATAAACTGCAGCGCAAAGCCCTCGGAAGTATGCCACCCTGAAAGTGTATCAAGTTAACAAAACTTAACTGAATAACTGGATCAAAGAATAAAACTTACCGATATGACAGTGACATAACCACACGCCAGGGTTATCAGTCTCCCATGCCATCACCAGGTACCCGTTAGCTGGCAGCATAGCCGTGTCGCGACGAGGGGGGTTGCTTGTGTTCAGAGCCACGGAAGACGAGTAAGTACCAGTCCCCTGGACCAGAATAAAAAAGTCATGGCCGTGAAGATGGATGGGATGAGGAATTGCCAAAGCTGTCTCGATGACAAAGTAAACCCACTGGCTTGCCCCGCTCAGCTCAATAACCGCATCGTCTGTCTCATATTCCGTTGCATCGTTGAGGACCTGAGCAAGAGTAGGATTCGCCCAGTCTACAAGCATGCTCGTGCTGTTGAGCATCCACTTGAACAGACCAGCTGTGTTCTTCCCAACTGTAGCCGTCTCGAGATCATTCCAGTTGGCATCATCAACAGTCTTGGAGATGTATGGCACGATTTTGTCTGTCTCATCATCGCAGCCATCTATAAAGTCGTAGGCGGTCGTGTCAGGCGTGTCAGGGCTGTCTCCGTAGTAGACTATGCCCTTGATATTATCGGTGGAGTCATTGTCGGAGCAGGCGGCTTGGGGAATAGCGCGCATCCAGAAGTTGTCCGCTACGTCGGCTTGGTTTGCGGTCACAACGACATCGTAGCGTTGACCTGGAATAGTCAGTAGCAATCATCGAGTGTGAGTTGTGGAGGTACTTACCCATGCCTAGGTCTAGAACCGTTGTTTCAAAAGGCTCAATCGGCACAAGGTCAGCCGCAATGATAGTCAAGGTATGATTGTCGATGGAAAACTTCCAGTGAGTGTCCACTGCCGCATTGACAAGTCTCATACGGTATGATGTGCCAGATTCAAACGACACGTTGAAACGAGTACCAGTCTGAGAAGAGCTGCCGTCCTCACCGTATACATTCGTACCATTGATGAGTCCGTTATCCAGAGTTGGGGGTCCGTTTGTCTCAGCTGAAGAATAGAGCTCGTCGACAGTCTGATGATCCCAATCGTTGAGAAAGACCATGCCGAGGTCTTCATCATAGTCTGTGGTAGCAGGGCCGTTGATGATAATACCTCCAAAGATACCCTGCCAGGCTTGAAGGGCCCAATGGGAGTGATACCAAGTTGAACCATATTGGGTAGCCTTCCAGGTGTAGGTGACCGTCTCACCAACAGCCAGAGGGCACTGAGTGATTGATGGGACACCATCATATTGATTAGTGTAGTTTTGTCGAATACCATGCCAATGTATGCTTGTCCCATTCAAAGACGTGCTCAAAGAGTTGGTAACATGAACAACAACAGTATCGCCCCAATCGGCAAAAAGCGTAGGCCCGGGAATGGTTCCGTTGACGGCCATTGCTGAACGCGAATAGCCGTCTGGAGCAACAGTAACATCGGTCAACTCTAGCCAATATTCCCGGGTTACCCCGGTATCAACGGCCTCGGTGGTGTAGTCAGTGTCAATGGAGTAGTCACACCATTCCGACCTTGCAGATGCCGTGTTTCCGCTACAAGGAGCACGGCGGTCGAGATGATTAAGAGGGCTCTGGGCGTGAACTTGGAGACCGAAACAGCTAGCTGAGAGCAAATAAAGGAGCTTCATGGCTCGGGATGCGGGAGAGAAGACTGCTGAAGCGGATTTGCGTACAAAAGAAGCTGCCAAAGCATGTAAGAATGAAGACTGATACAGATGATTTGAAGATTTTAATACTCCACTCATGAATACTGCCAGCTGCTCTTAAATAAGACGATCTTGAATACGAGAGTTCAATGAGTGGACTTACAAAACTACCTTTGGCAAAACCTTATCACCACCTATCTCATCTCATATACGACAACTCTCACCGAAGATATCACATACACAAGTCGTCGTCAGCCAAACCACATGCGCCACAGTATCGCAGGTGCTACGACCTAGGTATGTTCCTGAAGCTATTCTCGATCTGGGTCTACGGGACGATCACGGCACTCTCTTACCCCTGGCACCCCACATCCCGGGATGTCCACATGGCGTTGCAGGCGTAAAATTTAGATCATCCCGCAAGGCCGAGTACGAGAAATATGATCTGTCGACGTCTTTATCGCTTTAAAAGCCTTGATGGGAAGGTCGGTGAATGGAGAGAACAGGGGGCGGGAAGGCTTGTGGAGATATCGCGAGGACATCCGCGTAAGCCCTTAGAATGTGTAACTCTGGAATTAGCTATTACGTACTCGTCGAAAAGCCTCATATGTACTATCTAAGCTATATGTCTTTTTGTGTTTCCTCGTCCAGCTGGGATTTCTTTAAAGCATTCATTCTACTCATCGTTTTTTTTTTTCGTGTTATCACATAGACAATCAACAATATTCGCAAAGATGAACAAACTTGGAATTGTCGCGGTTACAATGTCAACTTTGGCTACTCGTGTTGCTGCAGACAGCGATTCGGGACCGTTCTCTCTTTTTGCTTATGGCTCTGGCATCGGTGGCCTTCCCTTGTTCTCTTCGGGCGGTATGCATGCCCCTGAGTTTCGATGTGCTTGTTGACGACTGCTAATTTAGCCACAAGGCGATGTTTTCGTGGGAAACTTTAGCCATGTCAACGACTCCCAAGCTGCACCGATCCAGTGTAAGCCGGAACAACCTGCACGAAACCAAGTTACCGTATCGCTAATGCTTCAAAGTCACCGTAGGAGACGACGCTTGGTTCGGTTCCCCAAACACCACCGGCTATGCGAGTGGGCGAGATCCTACCTGGTCCAACTACACCTTTGCCGTCCCTAAAGCATCGTCTTCATCCCACAGTGTCAAGTTGATCAATGATACAGCCGATGCTGGCGGCTTTGTCTCCGAATTTGTCTTCTATGGATCTTTTGTTATGGTAGAGGAGAGTGGACAGTTTACCTCTCTTTGGTACGGTACGCCATCAGGTACTGATGGTGTCTATTCTATCGGATGGAATTCTTCAGATGCTGGCAGCTCGGATGATAAGATTGTGGTCACGTTGAAGAGGACTCCTCCCTCGAACGAGAATAACAACAAGTCCTAGTTGACTCAATTGAGTGGCTGGGCAGTTCAATATTGATGTTATGGATAACAAGTTCGGTATTCCCGCAGCGTCCGTCATAGTCTGTATATATTTCAACGTCTCGAGTCAATTATCGTTATCTAGACTAGGTCCTCTCTTATATTGCCCTCGTGCGTGCAAATCTGCGGCGCTATGAGTGACCGTGGATAGTAGAATCACCAGGAATTCCACTCAACAAACTCAAGGCTTAACAGAGTAAGCCAGTCTGTCGAGACACAAATCTTCAGTTTCGGCCTCTATAAAACTTATATTCCACACTGTATGAGATTTCCATTTTGACTTCCTGGAGAACACGCTGCGAAAAGTTAAACTGAGAGCCAACTTGGTACACAACTTTACCCTCGATAAAGGAGATGAATGGTGATTATGCGTGCAAGGCATGGGTGAGTAAAGTTTTCGATGCTAAGATTGAGCTGGCCAAGTTTGTGGTTGCTCGCCATCGTGGGCTAGGTATCGTAACTGAGTACCGCGGCTTTCTCAAAGATTCATTCAACTTCAGCTTTCGTTTCAGATTCGATCATCGACCAAGGATTAGATGCTATTATATGGTTTTTGAAGCTAGGACACACTGTTATTCATGCTAGGGATTAGAAAGTTATTAACGAGGTCCACGTCATGAAATACCTGAGCTAAAACATCATACGTAGCTTAATGGAGTCGCTTCTCTTGGTTTGTCTGTACTTGTTACTTGAATGAAACATGAAGTATACTCGCACACTACTTCATACACTTAAGCTCCGTTGAAAGCTTCGCCAGTACCATGTTGCACATCCAGAGTAAAGTTATCTCCCTGCTTCCGAACTCCCTTCAAAGCCACCTTAGTCTCCTCCCATTGCTCAAATCGCCTGTAGGCCGGTGGCGCTTCATCCAAACTGTACTCGTTCTAAAAGATAAAGCCGGGCCTTGCCCTGCCATTCTTGACTAGTTCCACCAGAGCCTTGATGTTTCTCTTGATGTCTACAGTGCCACCCTGGATCCGGAGAGCCTTGAACCACGCCTCATTGATAGGAAAGCTGATTTCATTCTCGAGCTTCAGGTCATTGTCCATCTCTGCCCCGTTGGACTCACAGCTAACGCAGAAGCGTGCACACCAGCGATTCCAACACCTCCCCCCGTACCGGTAATTCTGATGGCCTCACGAATGATATAGTCCTGCTGTGGCTTGAGATTCTTGTTGAGACAGACTTCTCCCATACAGTCAACCGCGCGCGGTTGACACCTTCTGGGCGTAAAGCAAGAATCTGGTCAAATGCTTTGCCGCCACGAGTGAAGTCGATGGGCTGGGCACAAATGGAGGTGGCTGTTCCGGTGGAATTATCACTTGCTTGGTTTTCTCTTGTTGGGTAGTTGGTAAATGGGGTTATCTAGATATATTTGCGTTGACTTGCTCAGCTTATCATTCTCGTAGGGGGATCCCAATACCTGCCGAGTCGCATGTAAAATGAATTATCTTAGGCCTCAAAGATGACTCAATCAGCTGCAGCTTTGTAATCTGAAGAATTCTGACGATGGATACATGTGTCAATACCAAACTCTCTAAGGCGGTTTCAAGGTCTTGGTTCACGTCCCAAAGTGGTTTCATCCAACTCCACCATGTGCCACTTGCAAACACGTGCCGTGGCCATGTTTCGATAATATCGTCTCTCAAGAGAGTCCAAGTTGTTTGCCACCCGTTGCATGTCATTAAATGGTTGAGGAAAATCTTTGTCCACTGACTGATATTCTATTGCCTTTTCGGTTTAACCACCAAATATCTTCTCTCCCACCGACCAAATTTAGCTGGCCTTGATTACCAAGTTCTATTAGATCGCTGTACTGGTGATCCTGTCGGGTAGTTTCCAGGTCTAGGAATTAGTCAATGCTCTTTGACCCTGAGCGGCCTATCTCTTCCCACAGGTCAGGGGTGTCGGCATGACAGCATGAACAGATAATATCATTGAGGTGAACGCTACCAGATAGGTAGAAGAGAGGATTAGTCTGCCATCTTCTTTTTACAAAACTCAGGGCTTCATTCTATTTGGGTACTCCTGGTGACACTATTAACGGCGCCTTTTGAAGGATCCAGGCACAGTTCCTTTCCTCGCCCATATGGTTTTAGCCAGTAATCTACTCATAAGCTGCTTACTAGCTAATATCGGTCGCTGGTAACTACTACACTTGTTCTCTTGTTGGATAAAGGCACAAACATAATCCGATATCCGATCGTCCTTCGAAGTCGCATCCCGTTAGCTTCATAGCTCCTCGCCATGTTGAACTTGATGGTGACCGATTTTCAGCTCAAAAGAGAATTATACTAGATTTTCGCGCTCCCTCATCGCGACCCAAAAAAGTTCGTGGCTATCTCTCATAGCAGAAAAGGGGCGTTTGACAAGTATGGCCTAGATATGTTAGTCAGCGTCGTCTTACTCTACAAACCTGAGACCGTAAGCTTATGTATCCTGATCTTGTCCTTCCCTCATTTTTCATTACTCAGAAGAACTCTATATACTTCATTCTGTGATAAAACAGCCAAAGTTTTAGTTCACGTTAACCCGAACTATGCCTCGTGTCACTATCCTCAACCTTCCCTCAAACGTCATCCAGGGTATATACGCTCAGCTTTGCGTCCACTGCAGGCATCAGTCGATGCCAAATGATGACCAGAAAAATCGAGATATAGCTAGGGATGTGAAGACTTTGATCAATTTTAGCCGCACGTGTCATACTCTCCATGAGGCCGTGAACCCATTTGTGTATCACGGGTTTGACGCCAGATGCTGGACTTCCCAGCAAGTCATGGACTACCTACACACCCTCAACCAGCACAAACACCTTGCTGGCCTCGTTCGATACCTTTCACTTCAAACTTACGAGACCTACACTGAGAATCACGATCCCATTATCAAGAGAGAGGCAAAGAAACAGTCGCTGCTACTTCCCTCGGCCAATTCTCTTCACCCTGGCGACCTACGACTGAACGGTATATTTGCAGACCTCTTCTTGACTCTCGTCCCGAAGGTTGAGAAAGTGGACTTGGAAGTATGCTTTGCGGGCCAATATGGCCAGTTCTTGCCACCTTCGAGAACCCTACCATCAGTCAAGCAACTGCACCTGATATGGAACAATCAAGGCACCGAGATACTAGAATTGATCGATTTTGCTCCACTCTTGGCAAAGATGCCAAATCTTGAGACACTAGAAGTCAACATGTGCTTCTCAGTCACCCGTGGGCTTTCTCTGGGGAACTTGACAACCCTCAAGCTCAAGGACTGCATCATCAAGTCTAAGGAGTTACGCGGCCTTATGAGGGGATGCACCAAACTTTGGAGGTTCGTCTATCACGCATCTCAAAACATAGAAAGTTATTACCCAGGAATGGACAATGTTATCCCTAGCCATATTATTCAAGGATTACTTCCTCGAAAATCCACCTTGCGGCACCTCGAAGTTAAATGGCCCTGGGGCCCTTGTTCCTGGAACGAGGATAGAGAGCTGATTACCTCTGTCAAAGATTTTACGGCTTTGGAGACTCTCTATCTGGATGTCGACTGTCTCTGTTTTGATGTCATGGATGATGATTACGAGCAGACATATCATACTATGCCCAAGTCGTTAATCATAAACTTGCTCCCAGCTTCGATCAAAACTGTCGCGCTTGATGGAGACCGAATGAGTCTATATGAACCGATTATTGCGTTGGCACGTAGAGCCAAGAAGGGCTCGTTTCCGAATTTGAAGGAGTTCAAGGTCACTGGTTATAAAGAGTCTTTTCCTCCGTTTCACTTTGGCAATGTTCGAAAGGCGATGGAGGCTAGTGGGATTTTGTTCGAGGCTAACCCTAGGTCCATTTTCTGCTAGAGGTATGAGACTTTATATATTTCCCTTGACAACAACAAAACAGTCCAGGGAGGCATTTTATCCATTAAATTGTAATCTGTAGCGAACAACGGATAAAACGGTCCGGCTTGGTCGGATAATTCCACGGATAATTATCCTTCTTGATATGCTAAAGCTTTTGTCTCCCGGCTCCGTAGGGAGTAGATCGCTGTTCCTCAGCGTTGCGGGCAATGTATCTAAACAGCAAGGTACCTCTATGGTCCAAGTAGTCTTTTTTCTTGTGATAGCACCCTGGCATCATTACCGATTTCAATTACCTAAGCGCTCAGTTTATAAAGGAACCTCCCATAGCCCTTTTCTTCAACACAACAGAATTCTCTTCCAACCCCGCCCAATTACACGCACCCAACCAAGCCTGTCGATTCAACAAGCCAGCGAGACTCACCCTCTCCCCAAGCTCCATCTCATGGTCATTGTATATCTCTTTAAGGCTTTTCACCAGGGTGGTTTGACAAGCTCGAATGGAGCTCCCTCGGCCCAAGCCACGAACGATCGCAGTCCCGCTAGTGTTCGGGATGCAAAGACACACCAATACTTAGTCCAGCCAAGACTATGGTCCTCTGTATTTATGATGGATCTGTTACTGTGGTCATTCTGACGGGAGTTCTCTGCGGTATCTAAGACGGGAAGGACAAAGTAGTACGAGATGGCGGCCCGGGATGTGAGGTGGCAGACAGCCAGAAGATGACTGACAGGACGAAGCCGACATTTTCATTGTGTCTAAGCACAGGGAGATACATCAAACGTCCGTAGTGGAGGTAATTTAGGAACTGGTTGTGTTAATGGTTATCAGTGTACACGCTTAATGAACGAGACAGAATGTGATTTACACTTGCTAACGACCTCAGTAGAGATTGTGCTACTTTTGGCGGCTACTTACATCTATGACATCGTTTCTATGACATGAAATACTCAACTGAATTTCGCACTGTTTGGTCACAAAATTAGATGCAAGGGCTAGGTCTCGATATTTGTATCCTTTGTATTCACTAAGCTAGTTACCGACCAACTACGCATCAATACCCAAAGTTGACGGTAACCATTCTCAGTCCGAGCTGAAACACAAAGCCTATAGATCATTGGCGAAAAAGACTGGTTTCGCGGCATGGCGGTTAACCCGAAGACTAAGCTGATCAGGTCGCGAGTAATGTCCAACGATATCCAAGTTCTGCTTCGCCTTGTACTTCTCCTCCAGGTTAATGTCGGCATAGAGAATACCCTCTTCATGCGGCTCTAACGGCTGAACAAGCTCCTCTCCAAAAGGCGAGAAGATCATACTGAAACCACCACCTGAGCCTTTAGTATAAGCATAGTCCTTGACGTTGGCTCTCTCCTTGTTCTCCTCTGTCAGAATTTGGCTGGACAATATGACAAAGCAAGTTCCCTCCATGGAGACCACGTGAGAAAAGGCCTTGCAACACTCGGGGGTGATGTGATATGGCCACTCTGGGACATGCCGTGGGAAGAGAGATGGCCAACTGGAGACATGAATATCGACGTCTTGAGAGTACTCGTAGTAGCGCAGGAGGGTTTGAGTGTGCTCCCAGCAGTTCAGGCCTGCGACCTTTCCGAACTTGGTGTCTGCGACGTTATCGAGTGATTCGCCCTGTCCGTCACCATATATAGCCCGCTCGACATGAGTTGGCTTGATCTTACGGCGGTGCAAAACGATGGTTCCATTCTCGTCGATGAAGGACTGGTCACAATTAGTCAACCATTGAATTGGGGAGGCTGAGTTTTAGGCTTACTTGGGCAATGTACAGCGTTCCCTTGTATCGCTCGCTATATCCCAGAACGCAGAATACACCTGCCTCCCGGACGGCAGCTCGAATTTGGTCCATCTCAGGGGATTCTTTAGCCAGAGAGTTTTTGAAGTACTCGTTGATCCAAGGCGCGTTGTCGGTCGGTGAGTTGGCCCAGATGCTCCTACTTATGATGAGTTGATCTGCGTATGGTCTGCGAGCGAGACACTTACCACGGATAACCAGGGATGAAGACTTCAGGGAAGCCAATTACGTTGGCACCGTTCTTGGCTGCGTCTTGAATGAGGGCAATTGACTTGTCGACACCGCCCTGGAGATCATTCCAGACGGGTTCAGCTTGGATTGCGGCAACTCTGATAGTTTTCGACATTTTGATGCTTTGATAAGAACTAAGTAAGGGAGTAGTGATAGTTGATGAGGGCTTGTAGAGTGTTGATTTGTGTGTTGAATAAGGTTAAGAGTATATAATTTCTCATTTTGAGCCGTTACTTCCCCTCATATTTATACCACTGAGGCGAAGCTATTTTTGATCACGCCCAGATGGATGAGACAAGCTTGTCTCGATCAACACCGCTTTGTACAGGGATCACTTATGAGGGGCTCATCCGGATATCAAATTACCTACAATCAAGTTGACCGGACAATTGATTCCCGGAGAATCCCCTCTTTTACCCCAGATAATTGTGAACCTTATTGTTCCAACGCCGATATCCCGTTACGTTAGCCCTTGAAGCCACCAATAGTTTGTTGAATCATCTAACGAGCGCTTGACCCATGTCTCCAGTTTGACACGACTCAGTCTAGATCTAGAAAGACGTATACTGCATGGGTTACCCTTCTTTTTTCCGTTCTCGTCAGATCATGCATTAATCAAGACAGCGCTTATGTCGGTGCTAGATAGACGATAGGCGGCAGTGCAACGTCCTCCGGGGGAAATATGGAATGTATTTAACTCCTAGATCTCATCGGAAAAAATCGATAGAAGATTCTCCAAAACACTGATCATATGTCCAAGTGTCAAAAATGTCATCAAGAGAATACGCCAGCTCAAGATGGCTCCCCATAGCCTGTTCTCCTCTTCCCAGCGAATCATCCAGCTCGTATCTCTCAAACTGCCGTCGACACTCCTCGTTGATTTCCTGCGCCAGACCTTGTGCCCATATATCAATCTCCCACTCAGCTGCTAGCGATTGAATCGCTCGAATAGACCGGTTGGCCCAGTTCCAGTTGACGTTCATCTCGTAGAGGGATTTTACACAGATGGAAAGACACCTCATTGCCTCGCTTTTTCCACTGTGGCCTAGGGATTTGATGTGGAGGAGATGTATGATTGCTGCTGTGAAGGTTGGATGTACTGCTGAGATTGGCATGCATCGCTAGGGAGGTGAGATGACTGGCTATAAAGTAGTTTCATGGTCATACTCACCATTGTGTAGTTCTTTCTAAAGATTTGCAAAATCCTTGAAATCCTGGCTGCTGAGTCCTTGCATGACTGCGAGTGGATATCCTGTCCCTCTGGGTCATAGTCGATGGAGATCTTGCCTGGGTTGAGAAGTCGAAAAAACGGCCGATGCAGCAATAATATAGAGTGGTGATATTGTAAACTAGTGGTTTTGGTGTTAGTGTAAGTCGTCACTGAATTGGTTAGACGCACTGGAATTGGTAGACATATGGCGGTGAGCATTGAAGACTAGAGTTTGAAATCTTCAAACTCGTCGGCAGCCGATCAAAAAGTCCTACAGCTTGCAGGTGCGCCTTCATAACTCGCTCTTCTCTTTCCTCATCTGTCCATGCGTACTTCTGAGCATACCTGTTACTTGTCAGATTTGTGCTATAGCATTCAACTGGGGAGTGCCATACAGCTGGTCAATGACCTCTGATGTAATCATCAACAGGTCACAAGTATACTTGGAATTCTCGGTGACTTGAGAGTTTGGAAAAGGTGTAGAGATCTCTGCATGGTAGTCAGATAGCAACGGACTATGCGGGACCTGTCCCCTCGGCTTTGTTGTTGTAATGTTGTACTCCTGAATACTTGCCGGCCTTCCCATGCCCAGACAATAGAGCCTTTCTAGTGTGAGTCAAAAAACTTCATCAAACGTTCAAAACGACTTACTTGTCTAAGACATACACGCCCCAGAAGGTGACGTTCCGTGCCTCGACATCGTCATACGAGACTAGACCTTTGGCTGCATAGGGCAAGCAGTCGCAGTGTAGTCCAAGGTTCATCGCCATCCTAGATGCCATGCCGATATACATGAATCCAAGGCCCTCGTTGTCAACCGATGCCCAATATAGACCGAGCAATGCTGCAGCTTGGACAGTGGACGATGTCGCAGCTTCATACTCATGGTGGAGCATAGTCTTGGCCTGAATCGCAAACGCTTCTCCTGCCGTGTTTGCATCATCTGGGTCACTTCTAAGCTCCAGCCTTGGCGAATACCGCGATGATAAAGCCAATATCGCTGTCAAAAGTAGAGGTGTGCAGTATCGCCCAATCTTATCCACGTACAAGTCACGGACAAACAGCTCTCTTGGGACGATATACTGCCACGAGTTTTGCCATCGCCAGAACAGGGCTAGCAGATGATCTCGCAGTTCATCGGAGGGTCTGAAAAGACCAGGTATCTCTCTTACGGCTTCAATGCCGCGATTCCTCGCTTTGATCGAGGATGGAACTTTGATGGAGTGATTCTGGATGATGGAGAAGTTGCTTGAAGCGCCGAAATAGCGAAGCTCTCCAATCTCTCCGAGGGTGAAACATCCAAGGGTGTTTGCAAGGTCATCCATCTCTCCCTCGCTTGTTGTCTCATATGGTGCAGAGTTGGAAGGCAGACTCATGGTGACTGAGACTGCCTCATCCTGATGGTAGGGGAAACTGTCCTTGATGGAGTCTGGAGACTGAGGTGTGCCATCCAGCATGGCGAGTTTCTTTTCCAGGCTTGCCACGCGAGCCTCCAATGCCGCGATATACGCATTACTATGGCGTCTACTGACTGGTGAGTAGAGGTCCATTCTCGGAGTTGAGATTTTACGCACTTCCTATTACTTTCAGCCTGGGTGTATTCGCAATCCTGCTGGCGATCACAACAGGCGCTGCATTGCGGCTGACTTCCATCGCACTGTCCAGTAAACGGCGAGTTAGAAAGCAACGTATCCAGAGCTTAAAGACAATACAGTTGACGTTTACTAGGGATGCAGATGATGAGAATGGAATGGTTACCTTTGTCCTCTTGGCCCGGCATCCATTACAAGCCAGAGATGCCCTCTTGCGAGGATTATGTGGGATTTGCTGAGTCGTCGTAACAAACATGATAGAATCCAAGCTTCGAATGAGAAGCACAAGACATGCGTGGGTCCTTGGTAGAGAAAAGAGGGGAACCGTGATGTTGAATCCTGGGGTAATCCGAAATCCCCCCTCTGCCACGTCGAGTCAGTGCAACCTGACGAGAATGAGGAGCAAGGAGGAAACGAGCTATGCCTGAAACAATATAGTTGGTTACATTTCTAAGACCACATGGCCATTTGGGGTATGGTAAGGTTTGGACTAGAGCTGATATAGCTAGCTAAACGCCTGAAACCCTCGACTCTCTGCACTACTAGTGGTAAAGCACTGTCAGCAAGCAACGCAAAGCACCTAGTTTCAGCTAGAAGCGAGTTGGAAATTTCAAGCCAGTGCTTCAGCTAGAGTTTAGGGCTGTAGATATGCACTGTACGCGTGACACAGCCCGGTTGATAAGGCTGGCTGGTAACATATTCACGGTAGCTGCCAACAGCGTGCCCGTGTAATCATAGGTTTATTCTCCCGTTCAAGCTCATGTATCGGATGCTACGGAACACTTGGGCTAGTTATTTGAATGGCAGCTAAAGGTGTCTGTTAAGTCTGGCTGTTAAGTAGAACAAACCCAACTTGGAACGAACCACACCTGGATTTGCGGTGGCCAATCGCTTTCTGTAACTAATTACTTGTGAACTGTAATCAAAGAGGATGCGACTACCCCACATCTCGCGACTAGCGTCCAGGATATTTGATATCCGGGCCTTGTTGGGGAGCCGAAGACCTATCAGATACAGGTTGCACTATGACCTTGTTGGAGGAGGACAGGATAACGCAGATCAGGATGCCCAGATCGACAAGTGGGAACATATTAAAGATAACTACGTCGTTTTTCTTTATCAATAGAGTAAAGCCCAACCTCCAGATATGGATCATACTCTGTACGCACACTAGCTTCTCTCCACTGATCGGCTTCACCCATGCCTCTGTCCTCTCTCCATGCCGATCTTCTGTTGCAAATCTATCGGGCAGCCGCACTGGATTCGGCACGATGACAACACTGGTCTAGAGCCATGTGTAGAATAAACTGCAAATCACCGAACACTCCGAAGCTACTTGCAACAACCAAGTTCTGGTGGCGAATCTCTACTCCGAGGCTATCCTAACCGTCACCGTAGATTGATTCCACGCTCAAGTTGTCGCCCTCTCAGGCACCACCACTCCAAAGAAGGCTACTTCCTCACCTAATAGTAGAGACAGTTGAAATGCAACCGAACGCGAAATCAACTCCATCACTGGCAAGTCTCTGAACTTGCTGTGTCCAATCGCCACCTCGATAGTCGACAGCGTGGGAAAGCTCAAAAGAGAGATGAGACACATATTCGAGTTTGAATTTTAAGTCGATTTATATTCTTGTCATGCGAGCTCTAGCAGTGTTCATATCATAGAGAAGCTTTATAGAAGGTAATTCTGCTCTTCTTTTACAAAAAGACCAAGCCTGGGCGCAAAGATATTTTTAGTAGATTTTCAAGTATTCACGTCATTCAGAGAGAGAAAATTAAGTAAACAGGTGATCAAGCTTCTCTATTACGAATTGAGAGGATGAACAAACTTCTCCTTTATTTTGCTGTATGCAATAAATCTCTTTTATTTTATTTTATTTTATTTTATTTCAATTTTTATTTTTTTTGTAAATTGCAAAAAAAAAAAAAGGCTACATATATCGCCTCTCCTTGAGTTGTCTTTATGTCAAACGGTTGTCCCAGAAATAAATATCAAGTCCCTTATTGAGGTTTTTGACCATAAACAACGTATCTATCGTGATGTCAGTTATCAATTACGACAGATGTCTCATCTGTTCAACTTACATAGGCCAGTAGGCATGAATACTCCTATCCCTAAGCTCGCGGCGCACCTGGACGAGCAATAGATCGAGTTCCTCTTTAGACCACCCTAGCACACGAGTATAGACAGCGGAGCTAAGGCCATCAAGACCGGAACTGATATTTTCGAGATTCCATGCACCTTTGTCTGGTTAGTCACGATGAATACTGTTGTTATAATTCCTCTGATTCAGCGCTTACCGAGCTCTTTATACTTAGCATCTCTGGGCCAAGTGTTTTGAGGCCACTTAAAGACCGCCTGGTGGACATTCTGAAAACCCTGGGCTTCAAGCTGCTCCTTGTACTTGTCTGCCCCGTCAAACGGCCTTCCGATAGTCTTCGTACCCTCCAACAGCTTGGTCACCCACTCATGAGTTGCCGAATCTTTTGTGAGTGTTCCGTCATCGCTGGTGATAGGGTAGATATCGGCCAGTTCAATCCATCCACCCGGTGCGAGATTACCGTAGGCCTTCGAGAAGAAACCAGGCCAGTCCGCCAAAGAAGCAGTCATCATACGACTATAGATAAAATCGAACTTGACGCTGAATGTCCATGGCTCTTCGACATCGTCCACCTGGAAGTCCAAGTTGGGAGGGACAAATGGACTTTGAATAGGGCTCAGGTCTATTCCGATAACTGACGCACCGGGATTCTCATCGGCAAAGTCCATGGCCCAAAGACCAGTGCCAGTCCCGACATCGAGAACGTTGTGCATCTCGTGACCGTCTCGACCGGCTGGTGAGAGATATAGCTTGTTGTCGAAAGTGATGAGGAAGAGATTGTGCTGCAAGTCAAGCCTATCCTGCTCCCGCTCATCATTAGGCATCACATACTGGCCGTCCTTGTAGGCATGGTAGGTTCGGCCATTCTCTTGACGATACCGTAAAATACTCGAGTTTAATGATGAAGTGGAACTTCCTCCATCAGGCCCAAAAGCGGAATCGGCGTCTGTATCAGCCGCTGCGGTTTCGTCCACTTCAAGGGACACGGGATCGGCGGGCGGGGTGGTAACTTCAGCCATGGCTTTATTAGTTGGCAGATTACTGGTGTTTCGATGGGACCTCTGTTGACCTAGCAAAGTCGATAGCAGGAAGGCGTGTTTCTGGTCAATACGACGCCTTGATGGAAGCTGTTGAGTAGTTGTAGAAGTGAAGGGAGATGGTCACAAGCTTTGCGGTTAAATTTTCGCACCAAGAGTTGAGTTTCCTCCACCTGGGGTTGGAGCGACTAACAGGGGTAGTCGAAGACTTGGTGGTTGATTGGCTGTCAAATGATCTAGGCTATATGGCAAAAGTAGTCTTCGGTTACTACCAAATCAACATTGTGGCACACTTTCTGAGAGACCCACTGCCTAGAAGCATGCTGGGTTACTTGAATTTACTTCTCACTTTGCTATCCCTACTCATCATCATATGTTCGATTTAGCCTATATACTGCCATAGTTTCTGTATGGAAGATGATGTCTTGCTCTCCTGGGTCTTCCGATTTTTCTTCTCGCAAATCTGTAGTGTTACATCCATGGCTCTGTATGCTCGTTCAGAAGGTGAAAACTTTGCTAATGCCTGTGGCAAAGTTCTTGGCAAGCGTCTTATGGATGGCAGCACCAGCGTGATAATTATCACTCCAAAGACAATCAGTACCGCCATAGCACGTAGCATCCTTAGCACCGTACGCCTTGAAGTCGCTAACTGCCTTGTCGAAGGTAGGCTTGGTATCGAAGACAATAGCCTGGATGCCGGAGTTTGACGAAGCAAAGGAAGATGCGCGTTGAGTCAAGGCCTTGTTGTAGGCGGTAATGTCGGACCGAAGGCGGTCCAGATCAGTCTTGGATTGACCGATCATGGCGGGAATCTGATCAGCAAATGCTGGGTCGCTAGTTAGCAGTGTTCCAGAGAACGAGCAGGAAACATACGGGGAACAGCGAGCAAGGCAAACTTCTTCAAGCCAGTCGCTGACAAAGTCTTCAAGAGCTCAAAATAACGATCCAGCGTCTTCTCGATAGGCGCGCTTGTTTTGTCCCAGAAAGGCTCGCCGAGGTCATTGATGCCGATCCAGACAGCAACAAGTGTCTCAGCAGAACTGATCTTGCCAGAGACATACTGCTTATACTGTGCCACCTGGTCATCAACACAGTACTGCGCGTATGTATCGACAATGTCCTTATCAACAGTGGCGCCAGTAACGGCAAAGTCGTACGTTAGAACCAGCGAGGTGTTGAGCGTGCTGGTCAAGTGACCAACCCAGTTCAGTCCATTAGCTGTGGTCTGACCTGGTAGAGCAGGATTTCCAAGCGGCTTGCCAGCAGCAGGTAAGTCACCTCCAGGCCAAAAGCCAACGGTAGAGTAGGAGTCACCACTGGGAAGCAGTCAGGGCCGTGGTGTATGATACGACAAAAGGATCACTCACAAGACGATCAGGTTCTTGGCACCAGCAGCTCGAGGCTGAACAGGGGTGGCCGAGGTCTGAGACAGACCTGCTGCCAGACTCAAAAAGTGGAGAAAAGATTTCATGTCTAAAACAAGGAACGAAACGAAGATAAGATAGAAGTAGCAGCAGCAGCAGAATGAAAGCAAAGGTCGAAGGATGCGACTGTGCTAGAGGCAGTTTTTATTTAACAAGCCACGACCCACACGAGATGTTACATCCGGTATATTAATGGGTGTTGAGCGCGTTTCAGAACTTGAGGTCCGATTGGTGGAAACTCATAAAACACTGCTTTGACCTTGGTATGTTTCCGTCCCATGACTAGATTGAAGTTGACCGGAATACTCTTCAGTCCATCTTGGGCAGCCGTGTCTCTTCCGTCGACTATATCCGGATAATACTGCATGCAAAGTTACCAAATGCTGCCGCGTCGTCCTTCTTGGTGTAGAAGAGGTGTTGGAGCTCCTTCTTTGCTTCTTGAAAATGATCCTGGCTAGGTGCACTTGCGTGATCTCAGCAAAGTGACACTTCGTAACATACTTAGTGTTAACGCTGGGAAGTAGGCTCAAGTTTCTCTCAGCCACCAACCTCGAAACCTAAAAGCTTAGTTCATATCTACTTGACTGATTTATATAACCAAGATATGTTTCATGAGTTTATCTTGGCTCCGGTTTGCTGTACCAGCCGGCCAGGCATATAGTTTTCATGATATTAAAATCTACCCTATAATGCTGTGAGTTTAATTGAAACTAACTAAGGAGATAAAGGTATCTAACACAGTATTTTAGTTTCGTTCAAACTGCTAAATGCGTAGTCTTTGGTCGCCTGTTAGAAAGAACTCGTGTACTAAATTTCTTTGGAGGAACTATTATCAGTCGTGAGCCGCACATTTATATAAGGTTGTTAATTCTAAAGTCTTTACTTATACCATATATTTCCGGCACCCATCCGCCTCTTCTCTTTTAAGGATCATCTTGACACAGACGTGGCAGATGTCCCATAATAGATGCCTTCAAAACATTCCCGATTTTCTTTGGCAAAGACCGCCCTATGCGCATCAAATACACTGTTTGTTATCCACGATGCAAGTACCAACACTCCATGTA
>JABCKB010000617.1:0-24818 GCA_013184455.1 Fusarium continuum | reverse complement strand
AAGAAGACTCTCCCAAGAAAGCAGACTCTCCCAGGAATGAAGACTCTCCCAAGAAAGATAAATCTCCAGAGTTCAAAGACACTCTGGGCTCGGGAACCCCAAAAGCAGGCAACGCATCAGCATCAGGTCGTGATGGTGACGACGATGATCCAGATCCTCACAAGGATTTTGTCTCAACGGGCAAGCCTCCTTCCTCTAATCCGTCACCAGCTACCAAAATTTTTATTGAATTTGCCAAGAACCTGTGGACTCTAACCCTCCCGGTTCTCCTGTTCATCACTTCCCAGTTTGGAGCTTGGGCTCAGCTATTTACATTCACCAGACTCGCCTTGTACCATCTCTATCGTCGATACATCAAGCGTAGCGATATGAGCAGATACGCTACGATGCCCGTGTTTCCGATGTGCCCTTCATATCATGTGTTCTTCATCATCACATACCACATCCTGTTCGTGATGACGATAAACGTGCTTTTGGCTGTGCAGCGGGAGAGAGACATGTGGCATGATGCCAACGGGTTGACGAGGAAGTTCATGCTGAGGCGTGCTGCTACTTACCCCTCGTGGACATCAACCTTTGGCATCGATGGAGATCTAGGACTGAGATTGCAGGATGTTTGGGCGAAGAAGCAGTACCTGGGCTACGTTTTTGCTTTTCAGTATCTGAGGTGGCTACAGGGGTGTGCTCTTTCGTATGTCAAGTATTATATCATTGGGTGGTTTGTCAGTGTCTGACAATGGCTTACTTAATTAGAGGATGGATGTTTTGTTCAGAGGTAATTTACGTTGATGTTCCTATTCTGCACTGCGCATCGGGGCTTCTTGATGCTATAGCATAACGTAAAGATATATCATCTTGGTTAAAAGTTTCTAAATCTATAGTACTGAGGTCAGACCCGAATAGGGAGGGCTCTTCTTTTGTTCTTAAAGTACAAAGTAACTACAGCAGCATCATGTGGTAGTTGACTTCCATTTGATATTTGTCATTAAAAGTGGAGGTGTCGACCATTGTTACACAGTTACTCGTGCCGAGGTGAAAGCTGCAGGTTGAATACAAGTAAGATAAGTAGGTAGCTAAACATGGATATCTGAAATAAACGGGAGAAGGTCAGGATCTGCACATTACTACACTATTACTATACTATACTATCGTCTGATTGATGGATTGTTCTGACATGCGCAAATACGGCATGCTGTTAACTCAACACCGTTGATGAAACCGGGTTCTCGGGGCGCAATAAGACACCGGATTTGGAATCAACAAGAGACAATCAATCAAGCTAACTATCTTAAGAATGCAGTCTCACTGGAACATTGAGAGTCAACTCGACAAGGTATTCAAATCTGTGTATTGCTACACATTTTTTTGTTTGTTCCAGGTGATTGATTACTTCAGTTCAGTTCAGTTCAGTTTAGTTTAGTTCATTGAACCCCAAGAAATACAGTAGATGAAAATGGAGCAAGTTTTGTCGGCCGAATGTTGATGTCATTAATAAGAGGATAGAATCAACACTACCACCAATTCAAAGCCCCAAGCTCCGCTTCATTACCTATAGTACAGTACCTACCTATCATCTTACGACTCATTGATTACAATTACTCGTGATGATACGTTCAGCGGCCCGCGTTAGATACTTAAACAACGGTCCGCCCGGGCTGTTACAGAAGCAGCAAAGACTCTTGATACATTCACGTGCACTTGGTACAAGACTCGCGCCAAGGCAGGCCCTGACACACGACTTCAACGTCATACATACACATACACATACACATACACATATACATATACATATACATCCTCGTTTCGCGACACCATCTACAACTTCATCTACTCTCGCAGCGCAGCAGCAGCACAGCTTCAGTTCGCAATCAGACCACTCAGATTCAGCAGAAATGTCCTCCAAACTCATCCCTTCAGACCCTGACAATGTCATGGTCATTCGCAATGTCACACCCAACGTTGCCACCTTCTCGGTGCCCTTTTCACGATTCGGAAAGATCAAGATTGGTGGTCGAGGTACTCTAGGTATGCTGCCATGCTCTTTTTTCGGCCTCCCACACAGTATCAAGCCACGCATAGTGCTGACATGCCCCCAACAGTCAAGCTCACTTCTGGGGGCCTCGCCGTCTTCTCACCAGTAGCACTCACCAAAGCCACCCAGACCAAGGTCATCGAGATGGGAGGTGATGTCCGCTACATCGTCGCTCTCGACTTTGAGCATCACATCTTTGTTTCTGAATGGGCAAAGGAATATCCCTCAGCCAAGATCATCGGCCCAGAGGGTCTGCCTGAGAAGCGGGCCAAGCAGACTGATGATCCCAAGATTGGCAACGAGGAGTTTGCCGTCGTCTTCAAGAAGGACAACAAGCGAGAGATCAGGATCGACCCCGAGTTTGACGCTGATTTCGACTACGAGTATGTCGACGGCCACGCCAACCTCGAGATTGTCTTCCTCTACAAGCCCGAGCGTGTTCTGATCCAGGCTGACCTGCTCTTCAACCTACCCCCCACCGAGCAGTACAGCAAGGTTCCTGATGCTGAAGTGCCCGAAGACGGAGCTGTTGGCAAGCTCTTTTCCTGCGTTCAGAACCCTCGTGGCGACGTCAAGTGGCTGCAGCGATTCAACTGGTACCTGCTTGCCAAGAACCGTGACAGCTTCAACGACAGCATGGCGCGCATCTCTCAGTGGGACTTTACTACTATGATCCCCTGTCACGGAGATGTCTTGGAGGGAGATGGAAAGGATGTGTTTATGAAGGTATTTGACTGGCACCTTCAGGGACGCAAATAAATGTACAACACGACTAGATGATGCCGATCATGCGCAAGCAGAGAGCACTGAGGAGTTGGGGAGCGACATGTACAATATTTTTGATATCAATGTAGATAGGTTTGATAACTAATTTGTAACTATAGAATGCCTGGATATAGCAGTTTCATAATTCCTGCGCCTACCAAGGTTGCAGTTGCGATAGCTTGACCGTGGTCATCATGCCGTGTGACAGACTCGCAATGCTCGTCATGAATGTAGGCCGTCTTAATAATACAGTTGGGTTAGTAGCTTCTTATTTTCGTAGCCTGAATGCCAACGTTACAACAATCACCCGTACATTTACCTTTTCCCTTATCCAACATACGCCTTTTTACGCCCTTGCCTTCATCAACTACAGTGTCATTATACATGCGCTCTCGGTTGCGTGACGACTCTGCGTCAGAAGCACCTGTCAAAATCGTCTTGATCCTCTCCAAACGAGCCGCCTCGGAAGCTGCTATTTGCCGCGCTGCTTGCATCTTGGGCTGAGGCTGAGGCTCAGGCTCAGGCTCCATCTCGACGAATCCAAACATGGGCGCCGAGTTAGAGTCGGAGCTGACCAACTCCCCGCCTTTGTGGACATAGTCATTGAGTTTTCCCAAGATAGCAAACTCGAGCTTAAGTTTGGCTGAGTAGGCAACTGCTTTGGCGCCTTGCTGCCAAAGGAAATTGTTGGTGAAGCCGATCGCGAGTAGGGCGATGTCGATGAGGATGATCAGTACATTGATGCCGAGGAGTTGCCAGATGGCACGGCGAGTTTCGTACCCCATGTCTTTCCTCTTGATGATTTCCGTCGTTTTCCAGAGGTATAAGCCGGAGAGGATGAAGTCTTGTACGCAGAAAAACGTCAACTGGATCTTTTGGACTTTTACAAAGGCACCATCATGGTCGAGCTTCTGCTGACGGCCGATGACGAAGAGGAGAACCGTGACTGTACTGTGCCAGACGATAGCATTGGCAATGATCATCCATTTCGCCAGCCCTAGAATCGTGACGCTCTTGATGAGGAGGTCGAGTCGAGAGTATAGAACGAGGGCTTGGCCAGTGGTCAAGAGAATCCATCCGATGTCGTTGATGAGCGGATCTGCAACATCTCCGATAACTTCAAGGTAGTGTGTTAACCAGCCTGCCGCATATGGCAATACGCCGAAAGAAGCCACGGCCAGGCTCCACGAGTAGAGGTCGTTGCGTCGTCTGGAGGATGTAAAGATGAGAGCAAGCAACTCGATGCCATTGTACAGCGAGATGGTGGCGCATGTCTGAAGGAGTCGTGTCAGTCAGTTGCTCATATCCATATCCACGTGGCAACGGAGGGCCGTACAATAACCATTATGGCCTCTGGGGTGTATCTCCCATTGGACGTGATCTTGGACATGGCATCGGTGCGTCTCGAAAGAGGCATCCTGGCCTACTTCGGGCGCAGAGAGGCGGTTTCATGAGCTGAAGTACCAGGAGATAGGGCTCTATAAAGGCGAAGCATCGGCCGTGCTGTTGTGGTGTTGAGATTAGGTAGTTACAACGATTGAATGCTAGAAGTGCTAGTAGGTTCTTTTAGTAGCTGAAGAAGGCTCAGGAGCTAACGTTAGTCTAGGATAAATCTAATGAGCGGCAACAATTTCTCACCCAAAAGTTCCGTAAATGTCTCTAGGGGAAATTCATTGATTGATGGCAATGATGGTGTGGCTTCTAGGTTTGAACTATGCTACCTACTCCCTGCAAGGGCGAAGACCGGGATGTAAGTGCCGTGATGGAGATGAGAAGAACCAATGCCGGGCAGTATAAATTCGGCAGAAATAGTAAGCAGTAAATTATCATCGGCCACGCACATGTACGTACAATCAAATTAGAGGGCAGGAGAAATGAGCTTTCTACATGTGTATCAATATCTACTGATATCGAGTTGGGGGAGAAATGACTATCAAAGAGCCAGTGAGCTTTATTGACAATTTGAGGCTGAATGGTCTTCATAAGGCGGTAACTGAGCCAGTCCATTTCTCCTGTCACTTTGATGTGCCTGAAATACAGACCATAAAAGAAATTGGACCGGATCAAGATGTTGTTTGTAGGCTTTGAAATACTGCCCTCTACGCTCAGCTAAATGTAGGCATGTCAGGCTTTTGAGTCGTAGGTGGTCCCCGCGGTAGAGCTGAGAGGTACGTCACTCCTTATCTTATCGCATCCCGCGCCAGCCACTACGCAATCATTCCAAGGCTCAAAGACTCAACCTCGACCTTTGTTAGCACGACCTCTCTGCCTTCGCTTTCCTCACCACTTTACCGCCTTTCCTCGACTTACACAGCATGACTTAGCGCATAATGTCTGAGTACGGGCGTATGGACCCGTTCTCCTTTGCGGGTTCCAAGGATGTCCATCATCCTGTGAGCATTCGCATGTACGTACGAACGGCCCCTCCAACCAAGACCTTGTGGTTGTGGAAGAATGCACGAGTCGAGCTGACATATGCGCAGAATGAACCTTGAGGGAGAAGAGCCTCCCTTCAAGTTTTCGACCCTTCTAGAGCGACCCGACTTGCGCCACGTTGGTTCTAATATCAGGTGCGCGACATTGCCCGCGATTGTCTTGGCTCCAGACTAACAATAGCTATTATATGTAGCTCTTATTCTGACCTCTATGTCACTGTACAGGTCTGGGCCGGCTCGAAACCCTTGACTGTTCCCGTTCAAACTGCCTACAAGCCTTTTCGATCCGAACGAAAGTACGATATTCCTGGACACTGAAAGGGTGCATTTGTTGATCGAGATAATAGGTGGAACGAGTGGCTCCAGCTGCCCATTACATATTACTCTCTACCAGCCAACTCATGCTTAGCTATAACAGTTTGGGATCTGTCGCCGACCGGTGGGAAAGGAGCTCTTGGCCATGCCATCCCATTCGGCGGCACCACGTTGCCCATGTTTGACGAGGACAATCAAGCGCAGAAAGGACGACAGAAGTGTCTGGTCCATCGACACAAACACGCAGATGGTACCGACAGCACAACAACGCCCGCTTTGGTCTCGACCAAGAAGAAGACGTCCCGAAAAGGCCAGGTTCCTCCGCTCGATAAGGACGCAGAGGAGCTCGACCGGATGGAGACTCTATTCAAGAAACATGAAATGGGCGAGATTCCTCGAGTTGACTGGTTGGACCAGATGGTCTTTCGAAGTTTCGAGAAACGAGGCCTGCAAGCTGCCAAATCATCAATGAAGATGCTTCAGAGACAACGAGCCATAAATGGGGAGAATGATCCGGAAAGTCAAGACGTCGAGAACGAGGACGGACGCCCTGGGCAATCAACATTCCTACTCAACGTCGAACTACCACGTTTCGACTTTCCTGTCGTCTTTGCAGATCATGAATACGACCCTCCCCCGATCTCTGCTCTCCAGAACCTATCAGTTTCGCAGGCCAGCGTCGCCCACCGTCAGCCACAGGTCCAATATGGACCTGGTATCAATGCGCTGGGCGAGAGTTCTTCAGCGCTTGGGGGACGACTCATCAAAGTCTACGATCCTGAAGCTGGACACAGGGACAACCCTGCGGAGGCCAAGCATCGAAGACTCTTCCGAAGCTCCCACCGACACGGTATTCTCGACAAGGACTTGAAGCCGAATGCCAAGGTTCGAGATGAGCTTAATCTCATCATGTCGTACTCTCCGACACACGTCCTTACTCCAGAGGAGACAGATCTAGTATGGAAGTTCCGCTACCACTTGACTAGGGATAAGAGAGCTTTGACAAAGTTTGTCAAATCAGTCAACTGGAGCGATCAGAGTGAGTCGAGACAAGCCATTCAAGTTCTCGGCCGTTGGACTGCTATCGACGTTGATGACGCTCTCGAACTTCTTGGGCCCTCTTTCGACAACTCTGCCGTGCGGTCCTACGCTGTAGAGCGACTGCGCAAAGCCGACGACCAAGAGCTGCTACTATATCTTCTTCAACTAGTCCAGGCGCTCAAGTATGAGCATATATTGACTGATTCAGAAGCCGAAAGCAGTCAAGACTCATCTCTGGCTCGCTTCCTGATACAGCGCGCAGCGACCAACTTCTTGCTAGGCAACTATTTCCATTGGTATCTCATGGTTGAGTGTGATGATCGCAGCCC
The DNA here is from genome assembly GCA_013184455.1 of Fusarium continuum. Taxonomy (NCBI): domain Eukaryota; kingdom Fungi; phylum Ascomycota; class Sordariomycetes; order Hypocreales; family Nectriaceae; genus Fusarium; species Fusarium continuum. The sequence continues at coordinate 17,901 of JABCKB010000617.1, read as the reverse complement.
TGAGCAAGGAGTTGATAACCGCAACATTTACCGCAAAGTTGCTTATGACTTTATGGCTGAGCTTGTTAAGCAGCCAGATGGCCAAGAAACACGAAAGACTTTGTTACGTCAGGCAGAGCTAGTCGCAATTCTCTCAAGAATTGCACAAGATGTCAAAACGTCGAATGAATCGATTGCGAAGAAGGTTGACCGGGTCAAGCACTTCTTGGCAGACCCTAAGAACGAGCTTTTGGCCTTCGATCCGCCTTTACCGATGCCGCTTGATCCCTCAGTCCTGGTAACCAGTATCATACCAGATCAGACAGTGGTTTTCAAGTCTTCACTAAACCCGTTCAAGTGCACATTCAAGACGACAACTGGAAGCTCATATTCGATCATCTTCAAGCTGGGCGATGATCTCAGGCAGGACCAGCTTGTTATTCAGATCATAACTCTTATGGACCAGCTATTACAGAAAGAGAATCTTGATCTTAAGCTATCACCTTACAAGATCCTTGCAACGAGCACTTCGGCTGGTGCTTCGCAATTTGTGCAATCTGCGAGCTTGTCGAGCATCGTCAACAAATTCAAGAACAACCCAGCCCTGGCCTACCTGAAATACCATAACCCAGACGACAGACAGCCTCTTGGTGTTCGACAGGAAACGCTGGACACATATGTGAGATCCTGTGCAGGATATTGTGTCATCACCTACATCCTAGGTGTCGGCGATCGTCACCTGGAGAATCTGCTCCTTGCACCTGACGGGCATTTCTTCCACGCGGACTTTGGTTTCATTCTAGGTCGAGACCCCAAGCCCTTTGCACCCTTGATGAAGCTTTCCAAGGAGATGGTGGACTGCATGGGCGGTGTGCAATCGGAACACTACAAGCAGTTCAAGCAGTATTGCTTTTTGGCATACACAGCGCTGCGAAAGTCATCCAACCTCATCCTCAATCTCTTTAGTCTCATGGTTGATGCCAATATCCCGGACATCCGACTTGAGCCAGACAAGGCGGTACTCAAAGTGCGGGAGCGCTTCCATCTGGAGTTGAGCGAAGAGGAAGCTCTGCGGTACTTTGATCGGGTTATTGAGGACACTCTGACAGCGTACGCTCCCGTTGTCATTGACAAGTTGCACGAGTGGGCGCAGGCTTTCAGGGCATAGGGTATCGGGTGTTTGTATAAGGGAACGGAGTTAGGATGTCAATGATTTACGAGCTATTAGCCTGGACTAGACAATTGAGTAGTAATTTGTGAAGGTACTGCTATAACGGATGCCTACCCATATGTTGCCCTGAAATGTCCAAAAATCGAGACGTGTTTAATTTCTTCCGTCTTGTTTGTCTCTGGTGTTCTATTCCACCTCCGCGCTCGAGTAACTCATGATCATATCGTATTCAGTACTTTTCAACATCCATCATGTCTCACCAAAGGTAAATACGCCCTTGCCCTTGCGGAACCCCTGAAGACCTTGCTGCACAGCATTGCGCAGCGTCTCCTCCTCTGTATCCCAATCCCACTTGACCTCTTCGATAGGGACGTCACGGAACTGCCCCGAGCGGATGATCTGGAGGATATCGTTGATGGCGTGCCTTCTTCCAGTAGGATCCTGCTCGTTCAGCCTGCTCAGCCAGAAACCGGTAAAGCGTATGTCCTTGAAGATGAGGAGGCCTAGAGGCAATTGGACAGGCTGCTTGGCCATGCCGCCATATGAAACCAAGGTCGCGCCGTGGCCAAGAGACCGAGCAACGGCGGTTGCTGACTTGCCTCCAACGCAGTTGAGGCCCAGGCCGATCTCCTCACGGCCCTTGCGGGTGATCTCAGCGAGCTGGTCCTTCCACTCACGGGACAGGAACTGGGATTCAGTCACGACGACATCAGCGCCGAGATCGTAAAGTTCTTTCTCGAGAGCCTCGGTGGCCTCGGGTGTGTCGCGCTCGCGGATAACGTTGACGCTCCTTAGGCCCCAGAGTTTACCGAACTGGATAGCGGCTCGTCCGACACCGGAGTTGGCGCCGTTTTGGATGAACCACTGTCCGCTGCCGACCTCAAGGGGGCGCATGCCCAGGCCAGCCTGAAGGCCGGCATTGGGGCCGTAATGTCGCAAGATACGGTAGGCGGTAGATGGGTTGACGCTGACAGTCGCAACCTGGGCCGGGGTCAGACCCTCCTTGTCGATCTTGATGAACTTGTCGGCTTCATCGACGGCATGTGTTCTCCAAGTACCGAACTGACCGATGGCGGGGATGACCCAGTCACCCTTCTGCAGCGACGAAGATGATGAGCCAGTAGAGACTACTTCGAAAACACCCTCGTTGCCGGGGACGGCAGAAGGTTCAGAGGTGCCAATGAGGGATGTAAATGGGGGCTTGGAGCCATAAGTGCCCTGGACGGTGTTGATATCGGCGGGGTTGATGGGAGCGGCGAGGGATCGGACGAGGACCGAGTTTGACGGGATGGATGGCGAGATGGAGTGAGTGTGTAGGCTGGGAGTTAGTTGTATGTCAGCTTTGCCCATCGTTGGATATGTTTTAGATACGTACCTGAGAACATCAGAAGGCTCTCCGGGCTTGGAGAAAACGAGAGCCTTTGCTTGTGTGTAGCCATAAGGACCCGACTTGTATCGCGCTGCAGTCGTGGGAAGTCGGGTCAGACGTTGAGCGTTGAACTTGGCCGAAGGCCGAGCAAGCCCTGAAGCAAGCTGCCTGAGGCGCAGACACTGTGAGCTGGCCATGATAAAGGTCCGTAACCAATTGTTGTTATCAAGGGACAAGATAATCGATTACTCTTTCTCGACGTTGAAGTCGCACAATGTTGCTATGCTCTGCTATGCTACGAAACAGGTTCAACCGAGAGCTCGGTTCAAACGGACGAAAGCTCTATGACGTTTTGGGATCAAGCGACAGGGTTTGATCAGCCAATCAAATTTTGCGATCAACCGGGGGCTCATCACCCAGTGAGAGGAAACATCTCCAAGTGTCCACCTCAGTCAGCCAGTCCAATGTGGGATGATGGATCCCGCGATTGTGGAACGCGGGGGGCCTTCCTAGATCGGGAATTGTCGACGAGAGAGGTAATGCATGAGATAAGATTGGGGATCGTGGCATTGAGTCGAAGCTTGAAAAGGAAAAGGGCCAGGGCATGAGGTATCTGGCTGCGCTAGCTTCAAAGGACCCCTACAGTAGAAAAATTCAGGGTACTCTGTACTTGAGCGGTACATGGCTTTTTCATGACTCGCAGCGGCTGCAACTTGAAGCAACGGCTGCCATGATGCGTTGCATCAGTCAAAGGGGGTAGCAGTTTGTTGTTGCACACAGAGGACGATTATCAGATACTACTTTGTTGATCCACGAGATTGTTTCTGTTTCCTCTGTGAGAAGGCGAAGGGAGGATGGTCCCGACTCCGGTTTGAGATCGGCCCACAGCCAAAAAGGCAAGACAAGACAAGACAAGACAGTGGCGCTGAAACATGTTTTAGTCACTCGTTTTTTGTTTCTGCTCCTGTTCCTGTTCCTGTTCCTGGTCTCCCGTGGAAACGCAATCCAGTCAATCATTTCTGTTCTGTTGCTTTGTGTCGAGTCTTTGTCCTGCCTGAGCTGCGCTTCACCCCAAGTGCCAGGTTCTTTGCGATGAGACGTTGAGACGAGCTATCCGAGAGCTTAATTTCGGCAGAAAGACAACGTCTGCATGGGATGGATTCTCACTTAAACAACAATATGAGCTATAACTTAACACTTTCGTTATTGACATGGACCGTTTGATCTAGTCAAAACATGTTGGCACCAACGTTTCTTTTGCCATCGGACGGTTCATGTCTGTGGCGCAGAATGGGTGTTGACCCTAGTCTTTGGAAGGGAGAAGAGATAAGGGAGTACTCAACAAGAAAGAATATTTCATTTACACACTACAATTTGAATGTATGGTGTGTCGGTACTTTTACATTTCGGTAGTGATTCATGAGACTTGTTTACTATCCCCCGTCGTGTTGTTTGTTCAATCGATACCCAAGGTATCTAGGCCCGTCCCGTGCCATTGAGTGGCTGCATGACGGCTTCCCAGTCAGCAACCGGTACTTTTGAGTTACATGTACGTCTCGAAAGCCACATGCTGCGGGAGGTGCCGCTAATCCCCATATCGATTAGACCAATCAACGTCCAGGCACCTCGGATACCCAGCAGTACCTCGTGGGCACCCAAAGGCGCCCAACCCGCGTGGCTCCAGCAGGGTCTAGGGAAGAGCGGGTTCGCTGCAGTGTTTCAGGGGCAAACACAGAAAGAGGAAACACTTCAGTGGCACTCGAAGCTGCAAGTACCTCAAATGTATCCTCATTAGGTTCAGGTGCCAGCCACGACATTCTCCACTTGCCTCACAAACCTACCTACCTTAAGGTAAGGTTGTAAGGAGTACATAGGTACTGTACCTCTTTCTCTCCAAGACCCCGTCTCGTCTTGCACCAATTCTTTCTTCTGTGAACACATCCTCCTCCCCTCTCCATCTCAGCATCTTTTATCTCTTCTCTCCCTTGTTCCACGAACCTCTTTGAGCCCTAAACATTGTCATCTTAACTGCCATCGCCGCAATTGCTCCTCACGACTGGGATCATTATAATATCATCAAAAGCACGCCACGACGTGATTGAGCATCCTTGCAACAACCACAAGCCACCCGACCCTTGCTCCAATTTTCTACCTCCCGTGTTGGTTCCTGACAGGCTACTTTACCTTACCTTGCCTCGTTATTCTGCGGTACCTATCCTGGGTCTGGCCTGAGCCGTTGATCAGACCTCTCCTTTCTCGTCGCCCTGTTCTTGCGGGGAGTTGAAACTCAACTTCGTCATCTTATCCCGCTTGCTGGATCCCAATTATCGACTTCAACAATACAAGAGAGTCTTGATTACCAGCTCAATCCCCTACTGAGCTTCTTGAACCCTCGCTCGTTTCGCCTATTCCCCCTCGCTAAATACCCCTTTCCGAATTCGGGCCCTCGCGATCGACTTGCCTTCTTCCACGTCCCGTCCGATCCGTATCGCATCGTCAGTATCGTACCGTGCACGATTCAACGACTTGATTCACATCATGTCGTCTCTTTTTGGCAAGAGCGGTGGAGGCTCCCGGTTTCAACTGCCTGCTCTTAATCTCAACTTTGGCAGCATCACAGACGGCACCAACATCCCACCGCCTCCGGAATCGCCTGTTCAGAAGGTTCCAACTCCTCCCCAGACACCGCCACCTGTCAAGGAAGTCAAGGACGAACCCAAGAAGGAACCGGTCCAGGATACATACAGCAGTGTCACCGAGGACGTCAGCAAGGACACACCTCAACCAAGCATTACTGCTTCTTCTAATGGTAATCTCGCTGGAACCAAGCGTTACGCCGACGAGGATGCCCCCTTGAGCCCGGCTGCTTCAAGCCGCCAAGGCAGCATTCGTCGCCTATTCAGTAGAACCATGTTGAATAACAGTTATGCAGAGGGCCAGATATCATCGAACGGAAGTGTTCCAGCCGCCAGTCTCGCTCGGCCGGCTAGTCAAGGTGGCGCAAGCTATCTCGACGAACGCAAGTCGAGAAGAACCAGCGGCTGGTTCAGGCGCATGAGGACCGGAGAGACAGTTCCCAACAAGCGAGCTAGCACCATGTTCATGGAGGAGCCTCCTCGCGCACCGACGCCCAAGAAGCAATCCGGCCCGCCGCCTCCCATGATACCCGAATTGACCGACATCGAGAAGGACAACGGAAGCCTGGGTTCTGACCTTTTCAAGAACATCAAGTAGGCCGGCAATCGTTCGATACCTGGAGCTAGAGCGCCTGTTATGTTCAACTCGCTAATGCTGGCCAACAACCGCACCTGTTTTCCCCCTTCCAACCATTTACATATTCAAAGACCAGAAATTGAGACACCAACACAACACATTGCACCTATCCCTACTATTATCGATCGAATCAGGAGCAGCACAACACAAGCCGGTCCAACAAAATTATTGAAAACACGTTTCTTTTATTGCAGCCCCTTCTGAGCAGCAAGACGGATGTTTTCAACCTATGTCTTGGGGGAAAGGGTGTCTGTCTAGACAAAGGGGGATGTAGAAGAGAAGGAAATCAAGAGCAGTGCAGTATGGTGAAAGCAGCTCATCAAGATACCCAACTCGTTTCGCGAGCTCACTTGTCCGGTGTGCGATTATGGATTTATTTTCTTCTTCTTTGGCATTGCTTTAGTTGTCTACGCTATTCGCCATGATACTGCACTCAAGTGCATCGTCATCTTACGGTTTCATGTCATTATTTGTCACTTATTACTTGCCACCATTACCTGAACGGCCCATGTTATTGCTAGTCGGAGAATCTTCTTGGAGTATTATTTTGTTTGTGAGAGCTTCGAGGTTATTTTTGATTTATTTTTGGAGAGGAGAAGAGAAGCGGCCTGCTTCAGCCGCTCCCTTGGGTTGTATAACATACATTTCTGTGGTGAGGAACTTGTGCAGATCGGCGATTCTGTCTTTGAGGGAAAACAATGAGGGTCTGGAAGCAGAAAAGTGTCAAGACCTTGGTCAAATCTTTCGTTTCCAGATAGAAGTAGCTTTGTTGTTATTGGATGCGAGGCTTTATGTAGCACCAAATCCTAGATCTTCTCTATCCACGGTGCTCAATCTGTCTGACCCCTGCGTAATAAGGGAGGCTGACTCGAGACGACGAGATCTACAATAATTCATGGCTTGCTTGCCTGTCGTGATATGAAGCACAGACAAAGTACGTATCTTCTCCAATTCATATTTATAAGCACCTTTTTTTTTTTTTCATGAAGACTACTATGCACAACTTCAAAGCGGAAGCCCCTGTATTATTGCCCATGTCCAACTATGTTAGGTTCATATTCATTACATGCATCATATCATAACCAGCCTTCTCGTGTCTACAGTGACTTGAGAAAAAGGCTTGTTTCTGGCGTTCAAACTCTCTGCCTCCGGTTCCCAGGATCGATTCGCTCTCTTCAGCATCGGGATATATCTTCACTGTCACCTACCAAGCTGTCTTCATTGCCATGTATCAATACGACGGGCACAGTCTTTGCTCGCTCATCAAGCTGCTAGCTGTGTGGGGCTTGCTTGAAGACATCGCCGACCACAATACCTTTTGCCAAAATGGCAAGCCCGCTTGACTTCCATATCGGCACGCCTCCTAGTGTGTGGTTCGCTGACCTGCTGGTGAGGGCGTATTCGCCTTGCACAGGCGTTGCCATAATTACACTACTCTTCTGCGTTTCGGTGATGCGATCGCCAGCAGGGAACCCGTGACACGAGTGTCTTTCAGCCTTATGTTCTTACATATCTTGTGTTATTCAAATCAACCTCATGGGAGTTACTGTCCCTCTTAAAATCAGTTCAAGCAAGGATCAATGGATTGAAGGGCATCTTCACTTACAGTTCCTGCGGGGTAATCGCAAATCAGGAGAGTTGAAAGACGTTGGCTGACCAATTTACTCATATAGTTTTCATCAAAGACTAAAGCTACCATATACACCCTTACCCCTTACCATAGCATGAGCTGTCTCGCCTCCTCTTTGATGGATTCTAAACCTTAGCCTTCTCCTCGTCTCCAGATCCTTGCATCGTGACCGAATCCTCCGGCTTCCCTTCCCGGCATGCCCACCCGTCCACTAATCGTAACGTTTCACGGCTCCACACTCGATTCATGAGGGACAACCGGGCTGGAACCAAAGCTATGATGACCAAAGGGAATGCAGGGGCCGCAACTGTCAAGGTCACCCCGAAAACGATGCCAGTCATGATGATCTGGGTGATGGTGTACATGTGGATCCCGAGCCAGCTGACTCCGTCCGGGAGATCGGGGAGATCAGACGGTGGAGTCAGAAGGTTGACGACTCGGTCAAGGATAGGGTTAACTGATAAGGATTGGTAACCCATGAAGAGGAAGAGGCCAGCGAGTACTGATGTCTGAGTGAGACCCAGCAGCTTTTGCAGCGGAGGTGATACGAAGATGAGAATGAGAGAAGCTTGGATGAAGTGTGAGTATCTCTGCTCATACGTTCTTGGGACGGGTCGAGGAGAGCCCGGCTGTTCGCCTTCTTCAGCAGGTGGACTCTCAAGGACATAATGCATCAGCGATTCGGAGTGAAGCGGTGCTTGAGGGAGCAGGCCGTTTGCCGGAGGGATACCTAGAATGCCGCAGATGATGGTGGTTGTTCCTAGGAGGGCAACATCCCAGGCGTATCCGCCCGGCTTCTTGGTTCCGTATCGCTTCACGGTACAAATGATGCTGCTGATCTCATGGTCAAAGTAGAACAAGACCGTGACAATGGCGCCTGGGATCATGGACAGGAACACCCACTCTATGGGCACCTCCCAGAAACGAACAAAGAAGGTCGCTCTGTCGGGATTCGTAGGCCGGAACTTGGTCTGCACCTCAAGTCGAACGTGATCCAGCGATGCTAGTTCCCCAACATATGGAATCCCAATCCAGAAGATGATGGAAATGGCAGCCGCATATTCTGTAAGCCCAAGCCGAACGTATCGGTGTAGCATGGGCTTCCACGAGTTTGCCGTTGACAGGAAGATGGCTAGGAGACAGGTCCCAACCGCTCCAAGAATGGCGTACAGGAAAGCAGCGAGCGAGACTCGAGCGTGAGTTCGCTTCAGCTCCATCGCCGCTTTATGAAAGTAGATGACACTGTTGAGAAGCGAGAAGATGTCGGCGCTAAAATGGGTGACGTACTGCATCGTCCAGTCATGGGCGTTGAAGATGGCAAGGAGATAGTGCATCCATCCGGCGTGGATGAGGGACCACGCCATGACTGGTAGAAATTCGACCTGGCTGGTGTTAGGGGACCATAGTTAATTGGTGTAGATGTTTGCAGGCGTACATGGAAATGCGTCTCGCATAGTTCGTAGATGTTTTCAGCCAGCACTGAGAAGGGACCTGTAACCCCTAGAATCGTAAGGGGTTGACCCGAGAACCTTTATTGTAATCAGCATCTCCCTGGCTCAAGCGCTCTCGCACCGTGGCTTACAGAGAAAAGATGAGGCCGCAAAGGCCAGTGCTGAACACAACTTCGATAGTGCCCCATGACTTGCCAGTCAAAGTATACAGGTCACTTGCAAAAGTGATGCCTGGCAGGATGTTGGTGAAGAAGATGTAGACTGCACTCGCAATCACTTGCTGGTTAAAGACTTGCCAGTCTGACAAGTATCGACCTCTCAGGTTGACGATATCTTGCTTCAGCAGTCTAAAGGGACGGAGCTTGCCCTCTTTGCCGAAATACCTGGATGATCGATCCCCTTGACTGGGCGGATTCGAAGGATCGGCCTCAGCACCTGAGTCATGTTGGGTATTTGGCGCGATGGTATTGCCAGATCCAAAAGTAGGCGTTCTCTCAATATTGATGGAGTCTTGAACCGGCTCAGGCCCAGCCATTGCTCCTTCACCGCTCACGGTATAAGGTCAGGACAAAACAGCAGCTTTCGAGTTGCTTGATTGTGGAGGTTTGGGAGCACATGTTGAAAGATTTCGTGATGCTGGGGGCTTTGAGTCAACTTATTTCTTTTCAATCTCGCCATGGCTTCGCTTTGGTGGAGGGCCAGGTCTTGGCTTTCTCTTGGCTTTTGCGGGTTTCTTGGCTTTCTATCGCTTTTTGCCCATGTCGGTGCCATAAACGGTCTGGTGGGCTCTATTCCCACTCTTCAAATGGTTCGTCTTGAGCCCGCGTGGTCGATTCTGGAAAATCAATTGGCTCACCAAGTTCTTGCTTCAGACATACAGTTTGACGTCATACTTCTTATCAGCGTATCACCACGTGCGGAGGGGCAAGGCTGCTCAATGTGGGGCCCCTCTGACAAGGCTGAGATTTAGGTTTACATCATGCCTTCTTTTTTTCCAGGGTCCTTCGATATTTATCCGGTCATCATATCGCATCACGATATTCTTGGTCAACCGACATCACCTCTATCGCACGTCTCAGAGAACATGCCACACGTTGTATAACCAATCGCTGATCCTGCTCTACCCGATACAATGGCACAGTTCATCCCTCGGCAAACCTTTGCCATACCAAACTCAATTCCAAAAACATACTACCTCGGTCATCATGCCGCCGGCCAGGCCAGCATGGTCAAGACCCTCTCCAACATCTCCCTGATACTCGAATGTCGCGACCTCCGTCTCCCTCTTTCCACACACAACCACCAACTCGAGCGCTCCCTCGCCGGCCGTGAGCGCGTCATTGTCTACACAAAGGCCGATCTCGCCGCCAGTGGCCCCCATGCCATCAACGCTCTGCGCAAACTCTACGGCAATCGCCTCGTTCTTTGGGACAAAAATAGAACCAGCACAACAAAGGCTCTACTCAAGAAGATCAAGGATGCTGCGCGCGCAGTTGATTCTCTAACAGGCATGCGGGCCATGATCGTAGGAATGCCGAATGTAGGGAAGAGCACATTGCTCAATGCGCTGCGCGCCGTAGGTATTCCGGCTAGAACCAGCAAGGCGGCTAAGACGGGAGACCAGGCAGGTGTCACACGCAAGATTGGCACTCAAGTTCGAATTATAGATACAGAAACCAAGGGGGGTGTTGGCGACGGCGTCTACGTGCTAGACACACCTGGTATCTTTCAACCTTACATCGACAACGGAGAGACCATGATCAAGATTGCACTCGTGCAGGGTATTAAGAAGGGGTTAATACCAGACGAGGTTCTGGTGGATTACCTCCTCTACCGGTTGAACCTATTAGATCCGGCCATCTACCAGCGATACTGCGCCCCAACGAATGATGTCGATGAGTTTCTCAATGCCGTGGCCATGAAGGAGGGCAGGCTAAAAGCTGGCGGCTTGCCCAACTGGCAAGATGCCGCTTCCAGAGTCCTATCCCAATGGCGAAGTGGGAACTTGGGCAGGTTTGTGCTTGATGATCTATCGGACAAGGCCATCGAGGATTACCAGAGTCTAATGCTCAATCCCAAGCTGAGCATGAACCAAGCAAAGAAACTGCAAAAACGAGCACGCGCGCAAGAGAAGGCGGGTGCGTGACGTGATTACGACTTGATCGCTGTACCATATAATTGTATGTTATCCACGACGCTATCTAAGCATATTCTGCTGTCTCATACCAGGCTTAATTCAATTCGTCCCTTGCCCATGCCACGTTTCTTGTTCAAGTTGTGCAAAGACGCCAATGTCCGAATCCTTGGGCGTCCGAGGGTATATATAATAGTATGATAGCCAGAACACCAGAGGGTCCTGGCCTCATCAAGTGCTTCCAGCCAAACGATAACGAGAACCATAAACCCCAGAAAAAAATTCAATCAACCCTGCCTACTGCATCGTTTTTTTAATGCTGGCGACGCCCTGAATGCACCTAACCGTAAACGCCTGAGACAACAATTGAACGCTGGTCCCTTGCTGCCAGCACTCTACGTACCGCTGCGCACCTGATATTTTGCTATCAGGTGTATTGATTCTGCCATTTGACCATATCTCTTGTCAGAACATCCATCATCTCCATACAGTTCAAGTCTTTAAACTCTTTGCCTTCAGAAGACTCCCTATTGTCCCCGTTCTCTAAAGCCTGAGAGTTTGACGTCTGTAGGGGTGAAGCTTCCCCGTTATTTGTGTTTCCGTTCGGCACAGGAAGCGCTTCGGCTGCAAGGTCTACTTGAGTCCTCGAAATAAAATCCATAATTGCGCCAACACGTCGCTTCATGTCCACCATGTTCAACTTATGATGCATGGCTGGTTTAGACTTGCCATGCCGATGGTCGCCGTTTGGTTTGGGGTGGGTTGGGGTGGATTCCTCGCCGTTCTTCTGTATATCTCGCGACATCGACCGTACCGGCGACTCCCCATCCGCGTCGCGATCTCTCGTGTACTGGTTCCTCCCTTTACCCTTCTTATGAGTAGTTCTACCACCACGCTTGTGGGCACTTGAAGCAGGTTGGTGACTCGCAGGAGGTGTATCGGGGGCAGGTTGCGCTGGCGCTGGGGTTTCAGTGATGACTGGTGTCTCAATACTCTTAGCAGCTGGAGGTTTGGCAACAACAGGAGGAGTTTCCTCAGAAGGATCTGAGTCTGTCAAATTGTCAGTTATAGCCTTTCCATCAAGCAGCGCCGTTCAACTTACCCTCTCCTCGTCGCCTTTCCGCGCGGCCTTTTCGTTTGTCTGCGGCCTCTTGTCTTTGGCGCTCCTTATCTTCTTTTTCCACTTTGGCTCGCTGGTTCTTGTTATTGCGAGCCTTCTTTGCTCCATTGCGAGTGTTAGTTTCGTCATCCGATTCATTGTGACTTGGTAATTCAGCAGGTTCAGCGGGAGGTGAAGGCGACCTCGAACTGGTTCTTTGTCGCTTTACACTGATTGGATTTCGCAGCGACGCTAATTTCTCATCCCGCGGCCGAGCATTGACGGCCACCGACTCCTCACTATCGCTTCGTCCTCGTTTCGCTCGCCGTGTCAAGATTTCGGGTCCATCCTGAGGCACGTCCTCTTTGCTTGCTTCAATGGCACGCATCAGTTGCTCATCTTCATAGGCCCGATCGCGGCTATTCATTGTAGATCGACGCTTGGAGGTTTGCGAAGCGGAGGTAGGACGCGAGTTCTTGCTCGTCCCAGTCTTGGGGGAACGGTTGCCTTCCTTGGCGATTGACGTGGCTCGCGAAGTAGCGCGCGACGGACGATTATGAGGAACATATTTAGACCATTTTTGACTGAAAATGAAACCGTCAATACCAGGCCAATTCAACGGTAGTGCGCAAGAGATAAAGAAGAATGATCTAGGAATCAAAGAGAAAAGAAAATTTCAAGCAAAACACATCAAACACATCAAACACCAGGCGATTAAGTGTATCCAGAAGAACGAAAAGACTGGCCAACTCACCCGTTGCTTGCAGTATATATCTTATGCAGATCCTTGCGACATTGCTCGCAAAAATATTCATCGGGAGAGCTCTCAGCGCTAAAAATGCCGACACAGGCGCCATGCTGCCAGACTTTGCAAATGTCGCATTGAACGAAGAAGCCGGTAACATCTTCAGTAAACTCAATGGCATTAAAAAAGTCCAGATCAGGGCCTTCCACGGGCGGGCGACCTGGGTAGTCCTCAGCGTCACAGATGCACCGGACGGCTTCATCCTCCTCTTCTTGGAGGTCATCACTTCCGTTCGCCATGTCAAAATTATCGGGCTTGGAAACTTTCCCGTTGTCGTCTTCGTGGTTACGCTTTCGCCTTCGACCGAGGAGAGTGTCGTCGAGATCTTCAAATGGCTCCGAGGATAATGAGGCGCTGGGTGTAGACTTGTTGGAGGAGGGTTTGGCGACTGATCTCGTATTCCGCTCGACTCGGCCGGACGTGCTTGAGGATACAGATGACTGTTGAGATTGTGAATTGGTGGCGCGGGCTCTTGACGACCGTCGCGGCGAGTGTGGTGCCATTGAACGAGTCGGGTCACCGAGGTGAAGTGGGAAGAGTGGGAAAGAAACGAAGAGGAAGGAAGGAAGATGAGGGAGAGGATATCGTTAAATGGGTGACGGCGCGTGTGATACTGTGAAGCAGATAGTTTCTTTCCAGCTTTGACGGACAAGTCGAGAGAGAGAATTGAGCGTGATGAGGTAGTAGCGAAGGTTGAGGAAGCTGGACAACGGCCAGCGACGAGTGCGACTACTGGAACAAGTATGTCGAGTAAGGGCGATCGTATCGAAGACGGGGTTGGCAAGCAAGCATGTCGAGAGCGAGTAGAAGCACCGTAGTCATGAGACGTGGAGATGCCGTAACAATGGGTATGTGCAAGAGAAGAGTGGGTGGGAGCTCTCTGAGGAGGAGGAGGAGGAGGAATAGAAGAGGCGCGGGCGTGGGAAAGTGGGCAGGAAGGTGGGCGCGGGTTAGCATCGCTCCAGAGCAAAGCTGATAGAACCACTGTGACACCATCTGCAGGGCATTTTAGCACTCCACTCACTACCCGGACCGAGTTCAGAGGTAGGTAGCCAGCTCCAGATACAGGGGCCTATGGGGTACTGCCCGCCTACAACCAGCCCTGGAACGACGGGAGTGCCCACTCACCGCACTGCATCTCCATTTGATTGCTGATGAGGCGGCTAATAGTCGGCTACGAATTCAGAGACGTCAATCTCACTGAGCGGTTTGTTTCCGCTTCCTGGTCAAAGTTGTTTCCATATTTTGCCCTACCAAGTATGCCCTGCGATTCTTTAAGAGTGACATCAGGGGAATATTGACTGCCTTAGCTGACGACACATCGAGTGAATAACGTAGCAGCTTTCACATGGCAATGCAGTCTGTCATGCTATAGTAGGAATAAGAGGAGGATATGTAAACTAGGAAATACATCATCAAGCCATTAAAAAACCACAATCCCTTTGTTCTGTGGGTTTTGTTGGTCGAAATTTGAGAAGACGGGAGGGCGGGATAGTCGCTTCAATATTAGGCGCCAGGCTGCTGACTAAGTGCCACCCCCCAACGGCCCTGGCTGTCACAACTCCACAGACGGTGATTCAACACGCTCAACTGCAGCAACCTTCGAGGCGTATCGGGCTTTGCATTGCCGTCATTCAGGCTATTTACTTTCAGGATTCTTGTCGTCAAAGTGTTGTTTCGTTTGGAGCCTCCTTTGACGCCCCTGCTTAGATTGAGGTGTCCCTCGTGTCTTCGAAGCCCCCTCCATGTCCCGCCCGTGACTGGGTAAGCGAGCCCCGACCGAGAGCGACCGAGAGCGAGCCTGGCGACTATTCGTATACCTGCTGCAAGAATCGACTGAAAGTACGAATCGAATCTGAGCCAGTACTAGCTGGTACTCGTCCTGGTGCCGGACGCTCAGTCGTGATATGCCTTATATCGACGATATGTTCTGACCCGCACACAGAACGATTTAGAGTCCGACCGAACCAAGTTACCCCTCGGAGCTCTTCAGAGCCAAACAGCCTCGAACACGGTGCCAGCGTTTGCGAATCACGATTTTGATACCCCTTTCGAATTGTATGCTCGGCATTGCACAGTCGAATCTGTTTGTCATCGATAAATTGCACAAATCACGACCCCTCGTTTGGCCACACTTGCCGTTCGACAGTTTTTTCTTTTGTTGTTTGGATCAGAATACATACAATGTTTGATGGGTACGCTTTCCGTTTCTCTTGGACGCTTGCGCCGTCTGTTGTGGCCCTTAGCTGGCGTTGATGCCGTATCCGCCCTCAATGACCAGCAGGGTTGAGCAACTGTGGGCGGCGCATAAATATCCTCATCATCACTCCGTCGCCATGTCGGATATCGCCCTAATCCTGACAATACTCTTCGGTGTTTTGGCGATCTACTTGCTAACGAGAAATATTCGTTCTTTACGCGCAGCTCATAGTCCCAACATGTCGCCAGATACTGTATCGTCGCTATTTCCAGACCGACCAATTCGGCCGCTGCCGAAGCGTCGACTTCGAGAGAAGCTCTCTCCCGAGGTCGCAGATACGATAAAGTACCCCCCCTCAACTCACGAAACCGCTCCTCTCTTCTACTACCCGTCCTACACCCTCAAAGATGAGGGAAGTCCACCGAGGACAGGTTCTACAAGCTCAGCTCAACAAGGAAGAAGGACGGATGCGGGGCGCAACTACACGCCTCGACGAAACGGCATGGGACTACTCGATATCGATGATGAAGAGGCGACTTTGCGAAGCACTTTAGTTACTAGATCACCTCCGGAGATCCTAACTCGTGCTGCTCATCGGTCTTCAAAGCCAGACCAAGTTCGCTCGAATCCACAACCACCTCTCTCCGCGGCGTCTTCCGTGGATGGCTATGACTCATTCGAGAATACGAACAATAAGAAGAAGCGCAAGATTCCTTCTGCGGGAGATGCTACGCTCAATGGCACTCATGGCCTGAACAACGAGATCGGATCCCTCGCTATCTCAGCTGGAACAGGAGATTCTCCTATCAATGAACTGCACAATGACAGAGCGTATTCTCACTCGAATACATATCCAAGTACCGGGACAATCACAACCAATAACCAGGGAATTTCAGGACCTGGTCGGGGCAGACTTGGACGTTCAAGGAACGGCAGAAGTCCACTGCGAGCCTTGTCTGATGGCAATAATTCATGGATCGGGCGAGGGCCGAAAGCTACATCGTCTCAATGGGCATCAGGTGGTGAGTCCACTTTCTCAGTTTCCTAATTTTTCTATTGCCCCCTTGTCGTATTATTCTTTCCCCAACTATAGGTTTTATGCCAGCGGCCTAGGCAAACGAGCGACTTTGGCCCTACTGAGATGAACACTATATTTCATTATAGAGAGCGGCTTCCGTACCGACCACAGCTCTCGGGTGATGGCAGATAACGGAACGCATTCTTGCATAATACCTATCAACCAAAACCTTGCGCTATCATTTATCTCATGAGTCTCCTGCAAACAGAAATCTCCCCCTTTTCCACATACATCTCTTCATGCACCCATAGCCACCTCAATATTGTTTTGTACTATCATCTACGAACTAGCAAGCGTCTGACACAACCTCAGAACAAGAAGGCACTGGTATAATCTCTAACGCCATCGCAAACGCCGAGAAACTACGACCTCAGGGGCAGGAGAACGTAAGCTTGCTTCAGCAACACTCTACCGCGAACAAGTCTGCCCCCACATCGACTCAGTTCACCTTTACCTGTGATTACCAGGTTCCTGGCACTATCCAGTGGCCAGGTAAGTGCGCGCTGAGTGACAAAGGTGTTGATGTGCTAACTTGGATGGAAGGTCACACGAGCAAGCACGGCATGTCGACTCAGGCAGGTCCTGGTGGCTTGCAAGGAATGGCGCCTGGCAGTGTTGCTCATCATGATGGCTCATCCGTTGCAGCTAGTCGAGGCTCCGGAAGTTCTCGTCAAGACACCAAGCGACGTCTAGATAGGTCGCTTGACAGAGCTGCGCGGCGCCGTCGTCAGCTTGCAACTGAGGCCCGTCGTGCCGATCCCGAAAAAGCAGCGGATGGCTGGATCTGCGAGTTTTGCGAGTACGAAAGTATTTTTGGAGAACCACCCAGAGCACTGATCCGAAAGTACGAGATAAAAGATCGCAAACGCCGACAAGAAGAAGCTGATCGCAAACGACTTCTTGAGAAAGCCAAGGCCAAAAGCAGGAAAGGAAGGAAAAGTGGCAAAGCAGCAGCTAGAGGAGAGCACGCTACAACCCAGAACCCAGCTCAGGAACAGGCTGCTCCTGCGGACTTGAACCACAACCACTCTGCACAGTCAGAAGAAGACGAAGACGAATACCCGAATTCGCCAGGAGACCGGACTGGGCCAGACATACCAGTTGAGGGACCGTCATCCTAGGTTTCCTGAATGGTTCAAGGGTGGAACTGCTCCAGAAATGATTTCGCTGCCTATGGCAGTATCATTGATCTTGCTTGTCACCCATTAGCGGAGATGTGAATCATGGAGGTTGCATTTTGAAGAAACCAACGAATCTCAGCACTATCTGAGATGTCTTGCTTTCGACTATGAGGATGCTTCTGGGTCAGGACAGCGCTTGGAGTCTCTTGCTACCGGCCTTGGAGAAAAGACCGGAACCCCGGCCTGCTACGAGTCACTTGCTTCTTACTTGGTTGAAGGAAGTATTTGGGCTAACAAACAACTGAGCCACTCGGTGAGGAGGAGGTTCAGGAACGAAAACGACCTTTGGTTTAGGCATAGGAATGTGGCGGTGTGTGGCACTACAGCATGAATGTTAGATCAGCCAGGCGAGCAGTCACGGCATATGATATCAAAGCTGTCCTAGTGCAAACCATTTTCATGACCACTCTTTACTATCTGTCTTGCTTTGACGTGTGTGATGCTTCAAATTTGCATGAAAGCGACCCGATTATAAGAGAAATAGCCTACCTAGTTTAGTGCCTAACATAGGGGGGCGGGCGGAGTGGTGGT